>BMAO01013011.1:0-17387 GCA_019973975.1 Trichonephila clavata
GAACTACAGGTCATACTTTGATGAAATTTGGTATGTACATAGGGTTGATATAATGCAACAAAATAACCATTCAACAGTTATAATAGACACAAAAGATCGTGGATAACACCTATTAGAGTCGGAAGGTATGAAACAGTGGTTGAAGAATAGAAGCACAAAAAAAATGGGTTAAAATGGGGGGATGGTTCCCTCTTACATATAAACAAGCCTCACGTTGTGATTTTATACTGGAAATCAGGGAACATATGAGATTCTGTGAAAATTAATATCACTTGTTCAACAACTCGGTTTTCAGGCCTTAGATGGTTCTCGTACAGATCCAATACCTTGGAACTCTTTCCATATGTTGAACACGACACTTAATTTGAGTTATCATCAAATCTGGATTTGAGACTGGCCTGCTTCTGGTCTACACAAATTTCATCTCATTCTATCATCTAAACATTAAGGGTTACTTATTTTTCCTCTAGGAATTTTAATTTAAGCAATTGCTGCAAAAAAAAAAAAAAAACGAGAAATTTGGTGAAATGTGCTGGCGAATTAAACGCGGATTTTGCCACGTGCACTTGTATATTCGACTAAAAAAATACGCATCTTTGTATAGAAGCAGAATTTTTACATTTCTTTCAAATCTTTTCATGGAATTCATCAAAATATGCAAATTCGCTTAATTTTGAACAGCAGTGTAGATATTATACCATTGTTTTCATTAATAGATTTCACATCAATAGTTGTTTTTCAAATCTTGTATGTATATATAATATGATTTATATTATGTATATAAATTATGACTTGAAGTTATGAAAGATGCAGCCATTTATCAAATTATACTTTATTTTAATTATTCAGCATATAGTTCTGTATCCCAAGCCATGACAAAAGACGAGTACTAATCCAAGGAGGGAGAGTGCGTTCGTCCACGCTTTCCAAGAAAGTCCGCCGAAGTCAAAGTTAATATGCGGGAGGTGGGTTGAGTTGTTCTGGTAGAGAGTTTAAATCAACTGGCATATAAAAGGCCTGGAATTCATCATATGTATATATATATATATATATATATATAATTCATAAACATACACAAAATAGTTATAAAACCTAAGATAACTAGTCAATATAGTTAAAAGTATATTAGCCACTTTAGAGTACTATAGCAAACTCCTGGCTCCTTAGAAACGAGGATTGCAATTTTAAACAAAGTTTTTGCGGGTAGCCCACCTTATATATATATAATATATATGTAGGAGATAAACGACCCAATAAGTTACTTACTCATCAAGATAGCAGCGTATTAGACCTATAGATATGAAATTTAGTAGGTATGTTTTTTATTCATTAGAGATCCTATAAGAGCAGTTCTCGTAAATATTGACATTCGAGGGAGACTGCAAGGGTATTTTAAACAAAAACTCCCGTTTTTGAACTATTACACTTAAATAGTTGAAATCGGGGAAACCTGTTTTTATTCTTTGTTTAGAAACCGCTTAAAATAAGTTTTGTGAAAATTGACTCACAAAGGGAGGGGAGGAGTGGTGTTATGGGTTAAAAAATATGTTTTTAAACTGTTGGTTTTGCAAATTTGAAATTTTTCAAGAATGTTCTCTCTATTTACTAGAGATTCGCTGATAATGAAGTTTCCTGAATCGTGTCTAAGGTTATCTTGCTCACGAGGGCATAATATATAAACACAAAAATTCCGTTTTTGAACTATTACACTTAAATAGTTGAAATCGGGGAAACCTGTTTTTATTCTTTGTTTAGAAACCCGCTTAAATAAGTTTTGTGAAAATTGACTCACAAAGGGGAAGGGGAGGAGTGGTGTTATGGGTTAAAAAATATGTTTTTAAACTGTTGGTTTTGCAAATTTGAAATTTTTCAAGAATGTTCTCTCTATTTACTAGAGATTCGCTGATAATGAAGTTTCCTGAAATCGTGTCCCTAAGGGTTGATCTTGCTCACGAGGGCATAATATATAAACACAAAAATTCCCGTTTTTGAACTATTACACTTAAATAGTTGAAATCGGGGAAACCTGTTTTTATTCTTTGTTTAGAAACCGCTTAAAATAAGTTTTGTGAAATTGACTCACAAAGGGGAAGGGGAGGAGTGGTGTTATGGGTTAAAAAATATGTTTTTAAACTGTTGGTTTTGCAAATTTGAAATTTTTCAAGAATGTTCTCTCTATTTACTAGAGATTCGCTGATAATGAAGTTTCCTGAAATCGTGTCCCTAAGGTTGATCTTGCTCACGAGGGCATAATATATAAACACAAAAATTCCCGTTTTTGAACTATTACACTTAAATAGTTGAAATCGGGGAAACCTGTTTTTATTCTTTGTTTAGAAACCGCTTAAAATAAGTTTTGTGAAAATTGACTCACAAAGGGGAAGGGGAGGTAGTGTGTTATTGGTTTTTTTTAAAATTTATTGAATCTGTTGTTTTTTTGCTTAAATTCAAGGCTATCTGTTGCTTCGATCACGGGGAGGAGTGTGTTATGGTTAAAAATTGTTTTTAAACTGTTGGTTTTGCAAATTTGAAATTTTTCAAGAATGTTCTCTCTATTTACTAGAGATTCGCTGATAATGAAGTTTCCTGAAATCGTGTCCCTAAGGGTTGATCTTGCTCACGAGGGCATAATATATAAACACAAAAATTCCCGTTTTTGATTTATTAGATCTTAGACTTGGAATTGGGGAAGCACATTTCTTTTGTTGATTGGAGATCCAATGAAAATAAGGTTCACTAAAATCAACTCTGAATTAAGGAAGAGTAAAACTTAATATACTTCTGGCTTAGAAATTCAAGTTTTGTCCTTCTTAAATCAAGAGGCGAGATCTATATCAATATGTTTCAATTGATTAAAAGATTAATGATAGTATTTAATACATTCAGAAATATCTAGTTATTATATAAATGTATTCAGCACTTTAAAATTAGCAATGTTTATATTAAAAAGTAGTTTTGAGATATAATAACGACAATAGGAAGAATCTTTTTTTAACTGGAATAAATCTGATAACTTGGTAAAATAATATTTTTTGTAGCTTTCATAATTACTCTGAATTTATAAATAAACATCATAAGCAAATTTATAACAAGTGATTTAAATATTGTAAAGAACAAAATTGTTATAGAAATTTTGAAAAAAGTTGCATGCTTTAGATTGAAAATTTCTAATAACAATTTTGGGAATTAAAACAGAAACTATTAAATATATTGACAATTTTAATACAAAGACTACCATTAAATATGGTTTTTTGATTGGAGCATTTATTGAATTTATAAAAACAATATACTCACACAAATAAAGACTTATCGTAAATTAACTGCATAAATTTTGAAATACATTACTTACAAAATTATTAAACTGCAAATTTTAGAGTTAAATGATATTTTGTAACAGTGTGCGTCGATAAAAGTCCCAAAATATTTTACAATTATTTGCAAATATATTTATATTGATAATAGCAATAATACAAAATATTATAAAGTTATATAAGATAAATATGTAGACAAATTCTATAAGTATCATAAGTTTCATAAAAATAATTAAAAAAAAAAAAAAAAAAAAAAAAAAAAAAATCCAATTTAAAATAGTGCAATCACTAATGATTTAATACTTACATTTCAAATACTGCAAAACATTACAAAAAGTAATTCTTGGCACTATAGGTAATAATAATAAGTTTATTAAGGTATCCGACTACTTGCGACAACTTTTTTTTTTTTTTAAAAATTGGACATATAGGGATTTTTGTTGTTGTTGTTTTTAGATATGCTTAGTACATTTTAAGAAAAAGTATGCTAAAATTCAGAAAAGAGAAATAAATTATTATTACTAAAATGGGCAAACATTGGCAAAAAACAACATAAACGTGGCCCATTCTGTACCAAAAGTTTATGAACAGATTTTCAATTCTGATGTGTTGCTATGTTATTCATTTTTAAATGACTTTCAGCATGAGAGATATTTTAATTTTTACAAAATCTAGAGCATTTAATCTTTGTTATTATATGAACTTGCCTAAGAAACAATGATTATATTCCCATAAGGGCCTGTAAGTTTTGTAACAAAACAGTGATTGATAAATCTGAAGGTTAAAACACTTCTAATATTATACAGATACACAAATTTTCAGTTAATTATTTTCAAAACTTTTTTAGCAATCGCTGGCCCTATTTGAGTATTTTTAAAATAACTCATTTCACGAGTAAAACGCATTTTAAAGTATGACATCTTGCTTAAAGTATTGTCATCTGCTTTTAATAAAACACTTGTAGTTGTTGCTCTAGTGAACGGAAAAATAATAAACTTGTTATTTTTATAAAGCTAACAGGATGGCCTATAAAATAAAATCATGAAAAAATTGCCAATTTTTGTCAAAATTCACAATTTTAGGGTATTCGGATACCTTAATGTCAAAAATAGTAAAGATATGGTTAGGTCCGTGCAAGGAAGGTAAAAACAAATTCTATTCATAGCTTTGACTGCGAAGACTTTGATTGTTATAAAAGACATATTTAAGGTTTCAAGCAATTTCATATTAAATTCTCTTTAAATAAGTTAATGAAACATGATAAATTTACGACAATTCTTCATCTCGTATTAAATGAAGCCTTTATTTCTCACAATGACTTTTATTACCTCAAATTATGTAGCTACCACAATGGGGACAAGCCAGCAATTGTCTAGCTATCTGTGTTTGTATAAATTGGATACATAATAAAAATGATACTTATTCATGTCATATATGTAGAGATTAGATAACTTATTTTTATTAGTAATAGCTTATATTTTATGTTAGATTTAATTATTATCGTGATAATTTTAATTTAATACAAAAAATAAAATTTGATTCAAAAATTGCGTATATTTTAGATTAATATTAAAAAATTAATAAATCATTTTTATGATTGTATGTGTGTATTCATGTTATTTAAACAATGTTGTATTTTGTTTTAGCTTTTTATTTTGAAATTAAATTAACAGAACCAGTAAAGCATTTAGAATAATCAATAGTAAATCTCAAAGCGTAAGTGACATATGTTAGTTACTCTTTTACTCATTTATGCTGATTAAATTCATTATGAATCAATATAAAATTAAAACATATCTGTTTTAACTAATTAAATATATTTATTTTCCCAAATTTTTAATTAAATATCATGGTTGATTAGCTTTTTAAGTTTCAAGACACATTTCAAGGAATACAACACTAAGTCAGAAATTATGGAGTTTATGTCACACACTCAATGGATAGTTGTACTTACCACAGATTCAAACATCTTAATATAAAAGGAATGTAATTAATTGGATTAAGTCTGTTTAAGTTTAAGATTTAATCAATCTCATTTACTAAAAACAGATGTTGTTAGATATATGTCAAGAGAGTAAATATACTTTAAAGAATAAGATCTCAATTACGGGAGAGTTTGATACAATTTTATGAATCTTGTTCTGGTTTGAAAAACAAATTAGATTGAGACGAAAAGTAGAGAAAAAAAGAATCTTTGAAATCGATAAGGTGTTGTCTAGCTTATCATCACATTCATAATAAAAGCCTCAAGACCAATACATTACCCGAAAAATAATTCTGAACACTGCTGGGAAGAAAAGAATTAGCTGTAACTCAGGTGCTCGTTTACAAGTCGTTCAGTAATCCTGCTAATTACTACTAATTAGGCAGTCCTTTAAGAGTGAAAAGGTTTTCGCTTCCGTATTTCAACACTGCGGGCGAAATGTAAGTCGCTTTTAATTAACATTCTCGAGAAAACACACATGAAACTTTTATTTGTCTAATCCCTCTCGACATTATTCTTTTTAAAAATAATGATGGTTTAATTTTTGTACTTAGACATGGCTGTCTTTTAGAATGGTCAGTGAAACTCCAGAGACTGAAGAAAGCAGTATTAAGACTTCCTTGAAGCATATCAACAAGCCAAAATTACATTTGTGGATTTAACTTTAATCTAGTTCATTTAAAAGGGATTTAACTAAAGTTAGTCTGATTAAAATTAGTTTTAATGCAATCGTTCAATGACTAAGCAAAATTAAACTTAGGCAAAGACATCATTTTTTTCAGAAAGAAAACGAAATTAGATGTATGAATGTAAATAAAAGTATGGTGCCGTTTCTCTTGAAATTTCCAGGAACTATTTCAAAAGTGTAAATTTCCATCTGAACTTGAAATATGAGTTTCAGTGTCAATGCGTAGACTATGACATCATGCGAAAACTAGGTAGGTATTATTATTGTTAATACATGCATGGAATGCAATAAGAAACCTTTTCTAATTTCTAACAATATGGGATAATTGATTCCTTTTGAATTTAAAATAATGATACGAATGAGTTAATATTAAATTTTTGATTAAAATAAAATTAAAGAATCAATGAGGCCATTTTGTTGCATACGCTTATTTATGTACTGATTCTGAACAGCTATAAACTTAAAATCATTGCAAAGTTTGAAACAATAAAGCAATATTTATAAATATATAAAAAAAAGTTGAAAAAAATTATGCAATGATGACTTGCAAACAAATTATTGGTTTCCTTTATATGAGGATGACACTAAAAATTCTAAGGACACTTTCTAGAGTTGATTTTACTAAATTGTTCCATGCATGCACAATAGCCACCCTTAATTTAGCTATAATGGAGTACTTTAAGTTACTTACATACATTTGCGAACAAGAAATCTCTAATCGTTTTTAATGAATTTGAGGTCTGGGAAACAGGTTGGACAGTCTAATAAACCAAATTTGTTAGAAGATAACCACTGTTTAGTGCTTCCACTGCAAACCAATACTCTAGTATTGTCTTCAATATGCAATGAACAATATGCAAGTATTGTCTTGCTTGAGTTTACAGTGATTTCGACAATGTCCTCGTTAATGATGTAAAAAGTTTCTGTTTTAACTAAACGTGGCTGCTACACTACACGAGACAAATGCTAGAGAGCTCCGCAAACTATGTGATTTCTTTCTCTATAATTTCTGTTTGAAAAGTATTTTTCGTCTTTTCTCAAATCATACCAGTATGAATCAAATCCGTCCGATATTCAGATTAAATTTGTGCGCACTGAACATAATCTACAAAAAAAAAGTCAGATCTGTACGAAAATAGCGCAGTAAATGATGAAAAAATATTATTTTACTTCTGCTTACAAGCTTTGTGGGGAAGCTTGCAAACTCAAGTTTTGTAATCCTGTGGATTGGTGTCAGTCTGGCCGAGTTATAAACTTTGCTCGAGCAGTGTAAGAAGTAGACTTAAGTAGACGCCCATCTCTTGCATTTTTGTTAAAGCACTCAACCACAGTATCTAATTACATATTTATCTGTTTTACGGATATCATTGAATTTGTTGTTGCTTGAACAATTTGATTTTTTTTTCCAAAAAATATAGAGTTGGAAGATTTGAACATTTAATTGTTTCACGAGTGGCCTTGTTTTGAAGACAATTCCCAACTGCGTTATGAGACTACATTATACAACGCTCAAGATTTCGCTAATTTTTCCTTTATCAGTTATAAACTTCAATAAATCGCTTTGGTTTCTGCTTTTCTATGTTCTTTTCTTCTATGCTTATACGTTTTGTTTAACCCGTGACCTTTCTACACATGTGTTCAGACAGGATGGCCCGCTATTGTGATGAAGAGGTGCGTAGAGGATTGTGTATTTTGCCTCCGACTTATACATGACGATTTAAGACACATCTGTGTGACTTATAGCATGTGGCGCCAAATAGAACATGGTCCAGACTGGACCATGTCTTGAAGAACCAATGGTGTTGAGGACAGTATCTGAAGGAACTGTGTGAAAATATTTTATTTCTTGTATTCATTTAATACAGGAATTTGAACCTCTGTATTATATTTATACTGTATAATATGTACTTTTAAAAATACTTTAAAATAATTTTATACATATGTACAATTGTTGTTTTGTTACATAGTTTCCAATTTATAAATGTTTTCTTTCCTACCCTCTTAATAATTCGAAGTTGTTCATTGGTCCCTCCAATTTCAAATTATCTAGAGTCGACTGTATATATATAAGTATATAGACTATAGTTTATCTTCTTACTTCTTCAAATTAGCAATATAGTAATAACTATGTTTAGACTTGCAAATTTAATCCTAAGCAAACAGTTTGTTACGGAATTGTTGAGGTTTTTCTACTTAGAGCAGTGCTGTGTGTCTTTCTTATATTCTTATTAATTGTTATTATTAATCTACGATTACTGCAGTTTAGTATATTATTGATGAATATGTATATACAAATTGAAAAAAAAATTGCAGGAGAAATTATTTTTATGTCTATATTTATTAATTAAAATGCATTTAATTCTTGAAAAATCTTAAGAAACAGAGAAATACTTATTTTTAATTTTATTTACAGAAATAAGTTGAATATATCAATTGTATGTTTTTACAGATATGAAACTCCAATTACAAGTTGGGTTTTCTTTATTTTATGTCTTCATGATAGTTATGAGAAACATTATATAAAAACATAATATAGCAAAATATTTTGTATATCTTTTTTTCAAAAAAATGTTTATTAAAATAAAACTCAAATAAATGCAGAATGTTTACTCTATCTATTGTTAAAAGACTGAATGGTATCTCCAAAGATACATTCACAAGATATAACAATTCACAAATATTTAAAAAATGTAATTTTTTTTTCGGTCAAACTGACTTATCTCTCTTTAACATCCTTTATTTAATTTATTTCCGTGGTACACGTAAAAAGTCTGCAGTTCACATGTATTCCTCTCTCCCATACAAATGAGAAAATAATTGGTTTTGGCAGTCAGTTTTAATTAAAGTCTGCAGAATATTCAGAAAATATTTGATTCGAAAAAAATCCAAGAAGTTGTAATTATCAAAAGTCTATGTAATTCACGAAAAAATAAAGTAAAAACTTAGAAAAAATTCATGTGTTAAAAAAGCGTAGAAATAATGTATTACAAATTAAATGAACAATGAAACGATAATTATTGTGAGAATTCACAAATGCGTAAGCTGACTTTTATTTTACAATAATATGATATAGGAAAATACATATCTTGAATAATTAATGCTATATGTCTGTTCCTTTGGGGAATAATCACGACTTATAAAAAGTTCATTCCGCGTGCATTATTTAATCAAGTCACTTTTTTCATTCTCTTTTCTTCTCCTTTGAACAGAATTATACATTATTTCTTTTCTAAGCTCTCATGTTTTATGAAGATTTTCATATCATTACTTAAGATATTAGTCCTCTTATTGTGAAGTTTTATCACCTATGAAATGCATTTTATCATTTAAATGGATAATTAAATATTACTTTGAGTTTAATTATCTAAACCCTATGGGAGGATCAAGAAAAAAAGTTTATTTTTTTTTACTCCAGGCAATAAATATTTTACAGATAATGATTATAAATTAATAGCTTATCGTTTCTGTAATCATATGTTGATCTAATATTTTAAATTTGTATCAAAATATTTGAATTTTTTCATGTATGGAAAGTATAGCACTATATCCTAAATAAAACATACATTTCCTATCGTACTGTTTGCATTTTGTTTTCAATGCATGATTTTTCAATGTAAATTTTGTTCTAATTAAGTATATAATTTGGAAATTACTTCTCTAATGTGATGCTTTAATGAAGCAATATTGTTTGATAATTCAACAGGAATCATAAAAAATTTGAGTTGAAATTAAAGTAAGTGTACCACTTTATATGAAAACTCAAAATTGAATAGCTTGTTTCTTATATTATTTAAAGAAAATTTCTTGTAAATTTTATCTGTTTAATATTGAACTAGGTTTTACAGATGTTTTTGTTCAAGTTAAAGGTTATGCACATTTATGAGTATATAGAATGAGTTTCTTAGTTGTATTTTTCATGTGACTCTTAACACACAGCTACATGTTGAAAACATATGGTTTTAATAATACCTTATCAACAGACCTTGATTTTAAAATAACTGCAAAAATATTAAAACAGTGAAATATTTAATTCAATAAAAATATAATTTAACTAAATAATTAAAAAATCATTAATGTTGAGAGAACTAGGATATATTTTCCTTAGGAGAAGCTCTAAGCAATCAAAGTTTTATCCAATGTTGCAATTTTCATTAAAGAAAATGTTAAATGAACCTACTATTGAACATTTACAGTTTTTAAATTACTTTTTTGGTGTGCTGTAGTTTTAAAAATATTTTTTTTCTGTATATCTAGGAATTTTGTTGTACTTCCTAAAGAGCCAACTGAAAATTGAACTTGAATTTGTAAATAATTACGTTGTACGCAGCAGACATCAGTTACATTTACGCTTACAGACTCCACAGGCCCAGAGTCTTAATGGGTTTGAAAAGTTTTTACTTATAATTTTTTTCTCTTTACTTTTTGTTTTATTTCTTGATTTAAATGGTAGATTCATGAACCATTTCTGAAAGTCTTATGCTAAAACTCAACTATTATTTCTTAATTTTCAGTCACTTCACTTTTTCGCTTATATCAGTCTTAAGTGGGATGTACATGATTCCTATGGTATTCAAACATCTTCACGAAAAAAATGTTCAAAGAAAAACAGTAAGTTCAATAAAATTGAATGAAATATTAATCAAGATGAATGCTTACATAAAATATTTTTATGTTTATGTGTTTTTTAAGAAATATTTTTAGTGACATTATTTATGACTTTCTCTTTAACTTTGAAATAGTTTCAGACTATATTATCTCTATCTCTCTCTTTTTAAATTTAATAAAATTCAAATAATTTCCAAACAATATTAACGAAAAATTATATAAATACACTAATAAAATAGAGACTAGATTTTTTGACTCAATCAATAAAAATCTATTACAGGACTGTCTGGAAAAAATCTCGATTGATTTTTACAATGCAAAAATAAGAATGATAGAGATTGCTTACAATTGCAATTGAAAGTTTACCAATTCACAACTTTTTTCAAGCACAAATGATAATAATTCCAAGAAAATAACACTATTTTATTTATTTATTTGATAAGCATAATCGCTTTTCCAAAATTTGTTGGCTTTAGAAAGCGTGCTTCGAAATAGAAACGAATAAATGTTTAGTTTTTCTCATTGAAATGCATGAAGGAACAAATAGAGAGTAAATTCTTTACCCAAACTGGCTGGAACCATGGTTAACTCTCAAGGGAATGCTCTCCACACTATTTTGGTTCCAAGAATTATCACAATGTGACAGGAAACCTAAGATGTTACTATTATTTTTACTGCAACTCCCAATCTCGAGATGAAAAGTTTATACTTCGTTTCTACATAAAATATTTTTTAGTGCCTATGAAGTTCGAGAAATATCGAAGGAATTTGAGAAGATTTAAGTAGATATGAAAATAAAATTAACTGTACAATGTGAAAAATTAAAGTGCAAAAAAATTTACAAAACCAATACAGCCTGAAACTAAATAATCAAAGTATATATTGATCATTTCCTTTTGAAAAATAAGTGTTACATACACTTTTGCTCAAAATTAAGATAGCTTTCCCTTTTGATTGATTATATCCAGAATTACCAGATTTATTTGATGCAATTAGATACGTAAATAAGGTGATATATAACAAAATAAATAAATACATAATTAACACTATACAACATTTGAAGTACACCCTCTTGATCATAAATACCGCTGATCCGCGCAGGGAAGTTTAGAAGGAGCTACAAGGTGGGGTATAACAACGGCTTAATAGAGACAAATGATTACATCTTACACCAATAAATTTTTTACTACATGAATTCATAATAAAAGTGAAATAGTCTACAAATCTTTGTGGTCAATGCTCTAGATCTATTTTTTCAGGTTCTGTAAGCAAAAAAGGAGGTACAATTGTCCTCCAATGTGCTTTTCAAGTAGGCTGAATATGATGAAAATTTGTCTGGCAGACTCATTTGAAAAGAAATGCAAGTTTTTAAGAAATGCAGTATTCAGATGAGCCGTATATTGACCAATGTTATTAATCAGAAAATAAAATCAGAGTCAATTACCCCATTAAAAGGCAATCAATATAAGGATCCTTGATTTCATCCACATACCTCGCAGCAGTACAGAGTTTCTTTTAAAAATATGGAAGTCTGCTAAGCTACTGAATATGACGCATGTTATTAACATCAAATTTTGTTGCTGTACTGACTTTTTCCCTGGATGCAAGACGTCTGGTGGGTCTGTAGTTCTCTTCAGACAACAGTACGCCGAAAATAAGGGATTGTGCCGAATTTGGACTCATCACTGATTTTCCACTGATCCTACTAACAATGAGTTTATGTTTCCTGCATCATGTTTTCTGCACCCTTAAATGAGCGAGAGGAAACGGAAGGATTTCTTGCCAACAAACCTCTTTTATGTAGGAAACATGGAAACAGTAACCCTTTTAATTTGGTTCATGTACCCGCATAAGGTTCCAAAAATGGTTGCGAAAACGTACAGCACCTGTTAATACTGGATAAAATTTTATATTTATTAGTCGTTGATTATTGTGAAAATTCTATACCATTTCTTCTCTCCATAGATCGGGATGAATTAAAAATGTATTCCTGAGTTACATTCAAAGATGGGAGTTAAATTAAAGTTTTTAGCGTAGCACCTGCGTATGGGACTGGCCCGACTAGAGTCTCCCGGCAATTAGCCATCTATTTTATTATTCAAGCGTTAGTCATTGTTTATTTTAACTGCTAACTTTTGAATATTATCGAATGATGGAAAAAACCACTAGGAAAGTCGCTTAAGTGCACAAACAAGTTAAATAAGTATATCGGTACGCGCACTTACAAAGTGTTTTGTTCTAAATACACAGCTCACACGTACACGTGTTCTTCATGTAATGTACCCTTTAAATTGCATACGTGTTTGAAAATATTAATTCTTCATTCCATTCAATGTTTTGAGTGAAATTCGACTAAATGAGCAATTTATTTTTGTGAACTAGTACATTTCGTTCACTAAACCGAGTCATCTCATAGTTTACATTTTAGATTATATTACAAAAATAAACTGAAGTCATGGTAGCTAAGTGATCATGATCGTGAACATGACAAGAATTACTTTTATCGAGTCATGGGTTCCAGATCTAGTGGCGCTACAGACATGCCATATCGAGATACTAATACACGCTGAATCTGGTGAGGGTTAAGATCTTCAATACGGCGTAGTATAGAAGATTGAAGAGTGGTGCTCATTTTTAAGCAAAAAAAATATATTTCTTAAATTACAAATAAATGTAAATGAAACACATATACTCATACATGGAAACTAGTATTATAGCTTAACCATTAGTAGGTTGGATAGTTATTAAAAGAATTTGATCTCAGAGTACGAACTTACACTTATGCTTCCTCCCCTTTTACTCAATGATTGCCGCTACCATTCGTCGTCGGACAAAGGAAACAATATAATGTGCTGATCATTCGTAGGGAGGATCTTTGCGGTTCAGAAAGAGAAAAATTTATATCCCTTCCCTAATTGAAAACAAGAGTGTTGAGTCAATGTTTTGATTCTTATAGGTTTTGACAGACTGCATGGTGTTTTGAAAACAACACACATTATAAGGAACCTCTTGATAGGTCCCTGAATCAAACTCATTTTTACAAGAATAATCCTGTTGTAAAAAAGGAACACTGAGTCTACAAAGTTTAAAAAGAATAGACAGTATATAATCCCTCTTATCTTACGTTTTTTAAAATATTACTTTACATTATGAAATTTCCAAAGGATGAAAAGTATCTAGCTTAATTTAAAACTTGTGAATCATTAACCTTTTTCCTCTTTGCTATTTTGACATAACGTGTAAATATGTATCAGCAGGTGATAAAGATTTCCCGTGTCATTAATATTATTGTTATTTTTTAAAGCTTTATTTTTTCACTTACTTTTCCTTCCAAACTTTAACTAAGAAATAATGACAACGGTTCTTGTTGCATTAACGATATCTTGTTAGTAAAATATTAACATCATAAAAGTGAAAATATTAGTATTAGATTCTTTAATAATGCATTTTAGCTTACAAAATTGAGAAAGAAGCATAACGTTGTATAATTTATTTGCACGACAGAAATTTTAAGATAAATAATACTAAATAGTTAAAGTAATGCAAGGTTGTTTTCTTTTCTTTAGAACGTTGTTATCAGATTAAATTTAAAATATTGAGAATCAAAATATTTAATATAAATACCTTAATATAGTGATTCTGAAACTGTGGGGCACTTCAGTATATCGAAAAGTTGAAAATAAAAGATTATGAATGTCAGATGTAATGGATGTAAGACAGAGAGCAACTGAGACTTGACTATATTTTTATAATGGCATTTTTAATTCTATAAATTGATGACTGAGAAAATAAATACTTAATATAATTATAATTTATTTTGCTGTATGTTCCAATTTAAAAATTAGAAAGGAAATGTAACATATATTTATTTATTAATTAAAATAGTTTAATTAATATATCAATTCTTAAGAGAAATATGTACAAGGTTTAATACTTATCTTGAAAATTTATAAGGTTTATAATTAACTTAGTATGATAGCTTCAACATTAAAGTTTTTGTATTACATTCGATACATTGTTATTATATGGGGAGACATGATGAAGATTATGTTTGAAAATTGATTTGCAGGAATCGAAAGTTTAAGGAGCACTGCATTAATATATAAATTGACTTTTTTTTAAAAATCACTTGCAAAAAAGAAGTAAATTGTTGCTTAAATGAATGATATACTCTTTAAATTAAAATTTAAAAAAAGGATTTTTTTTTCTGATTATTAATTGAAAGTATATTTATATATTTGAAACTTACTTTTCTTTACATTTATAATTACTATTTTTATTACTAGGGTTTCCCCAAATATTTTAAATATTTTTAATGATATATTAACACTTATTGAACAATTTTGTTTAGTAATTATCCATACGTTTCGCTAAAAATTTCTGATATTGTTTTTAAGCTATCGATACATAAGTAAGATTTCAGATGTATATTGAAAAAAATATTTTACGCCCTTACTTCTTCATTTAAATAAAAGCGCTTAGAATTTTAAACTATCGTATATTTCTCTTTGCGCCCTCGGAATCCCAATTGGCAATCAATTTTCTTAAACCCCTTTCTTAACAAATCTATATTCAACAAAAAAGCCGTGGTTTCCAAATTCCAAGTCCGTAGGACTAAATATATCAAAAACTAGAACTTTAGTCTATATTTGTGTATATATCCTTTGGTGTCGATTTCCTCAAAACAAATTTATTTTTGGATATATACTTAACGGACAGAAACTCTGTTTTTATGGACCTCTACTCAATAAAACATACATACATACCAAACTTCAAATCTGTGAGTCTTTTCAAAACACCTGCTTTTTTTATCAATATGCACTCAATAGCTGTAACAACATCCAATTGGAAAATTCAGTTTTCTTGTAAAACTTTCTTAGAAGACAAAACAAAAAACGATGAAAAAAAGAAACATGCCTATCAAATTTCAATCCTCTATGACTAATAGTTCAAAAATGGTAATCTTTTAGCCATACACCCTTGCATTTTCCCGCAGGTGTGGATATCCTTCAAACCCATTCTCCGTGATCTCTGTTCAACAAATAAATATGCTTTTCAAGTCCCTAGGTCTAATAGTTCGAAAATGGGTGTTTTTATGTAAAGGGCCCACTTAAATCCTCACAAAAACCCGTTCTCAGTGAATTTCCTGTCTACAAAAGAAACACGCTTACTAAATCAAATTTGTAGGTCTATCGGTTCAAAAACGGGAATCTGTGTTTATCTGTAACGCCTCCTTATCCCTCCCAATCCTTCTTTGGAGTCAATTTCCACAAAAACTTGTTCTTAAAGGATCTTTACTAAGAAAAAAGGGCTCACCTAATTTCCTATTTGTAGGTTTAATAGTTTGGGAAATCTCGCGATGGGTGAGTGTAAGTCTTTTTTATGTTATATATATATATATATATATATATAGTAATAGATAAAGTTAACAATACGTTATCATGTCCATCACTCATTAAAATTAATTATTATTATTTCTTAACCCACTTGTTTGAAAGCATCATCTGGAGACCAATAGAGTACTGAAGAACATGACATTTTAGAGCCACAGTTAACTAGATGGGAGCCACAGGTGGTCTCAAAGGGGTCATTTAGAGAGATTGTCAGTTGACAGTGATTGATGCTCGCGTTTTGCTAAGTCGTTTTTCGGGAGATGATAAGGCCGCATTGTATTTCAAGGATAATAAAATTTAGTTTATCTATTTTACATTCTACTCAAAGATTCTTTTTTACCAAATCAATGTTAGATAATACGGAAAGCCATTTTTTTATATACCCGCTTCAATATATACAATAAAAATCGCATTTATTAAATAGTAGCATCAAGTTCCAGGTTGTGACACAATTTCCTGGTTAGTTACTTTATTAATAATATAGGATGCGTTTTATATTTATACGTCAAAAATATTAAAAATAAATCAAAGATAAAGTGAAAAAACATTAATCATTAGTACTGGCAATGAATTAAAATCGTTGGAATTTTTATGATGCTATTAACCAAGAAATAATTTAAACTAATTGCTTTATGGTTCATTTAGAAAAAAATAGAATAAACACACAGCTCTCTTAATATGTATTATATATTTAAATATATCTTTCAACAAAATTTTCTTTCGACATTTTCTTTTAATTGTTCTATGACAAATTTACATGCTACTTTTAAAAATTATAAACTTGCTTGTACTGTTTTTGTATCTGACGCATAGTTTCTTTTTGTGCGTGTTCGTTTACCCTATTTTTATCTAACATTTTTCCGTTACAATATTTTAAAAGATTTATTTTTAAAGAAATATGTTTACATTTTTTATTTGAAGATGAAGATGATAAAATGCTTTCAATTTATAGTGTTTCAATCACATTTGTTGTTCAAACAAGAGCATCAGCTATCTATGAGTTACATTTTGTATGTTTTTTGTACTTATCAGGTAAATATAAGTTGTCCCTCAGGAACATACTCGTTGAGGAAGGTTTTAGACGAAATGTTTTGCTCGTGAACAAGACAGTTTTGACACCAACTTTAAGATAAGCCTCCCTAAAGCAAAAAGTATTGCATTATAGGTAAAAAAAAGTCAGAGAAAAACGAATTTGCACACTACATATGTTGAAATAGCAGGATTATAAAGAAAATAGCGTTCCATTCTCTGCGGAGTTATAGAGCTACAAGGAACGTGAAAGATAAGAAAACATTATATCTTCCAATATTAAGAAAAACCACTTGTACGTTTCTTGTATCGCACAAAAATGTTTTTTTTTCTGTACGTATAAAGATCTTGCGATTATTTTATCGAATAAGAAACTA
>BMAO01013012.1:0-19804 GCA_019973975.1 Trichonephila clavata
ACTTCATGGGGAATAAATGGTTCTATTACATTTTAAGTTTTAGAATGTTTAAATGTCTTGATCTGCTGTTGTAAAACACAGAAAGAGAAAATTTTAGCTTAGGGGTTTTATTTGATTTTTGTTCCACCCTCCTCAACAATTTATTGTGTATATACAGGGTGTTGCTGAATTCGAGTGGCAAATTCACGCAAACCACGTTTAATAGGAGTAATTCGCAAAAAAGTTAAGAAGGCTGTGATAGCGAGTGGAATGAAAAGGGTCAATAAGAGGTCAAAAATACATTTATTAGACGTACAGCATGTTTACAATATGAACAATGCATCACAGCCCGACGCCAGAAATGCAACAAGGGGCGACCACAGGAATTGTTCGAAGTTACGGCCGCGCAGATCATAATACAGGTGACAGAGACGGATGTAGGATTCTCGGACGCGTTTAAACAAATCCCGTGTGCTGGCAATGTCAACTGAAGCAGTGCTTCTCAAACTTTCAATGTTTGCGACCCAATATTCAATCATAATTTTCATCGCGCCCCCTCCCCATACAATAACAATGTACTGAATTCAATAATACTATACTTTGACGACAAAGCTACAATACGACTAACCTTAGTGCCACCAACGAATATAAACGTCTTGCTCACCCAAAACTTTAATTGTCCCGGACGTATATATACGTCTTTCGGAAGTACGACCTTTCCATGCACTGCTATCCATAAAATTATTCCGAAAGCTTTGGAATGCAATAAAAGGACCTTGGCAGTGTTTGCGAAAGATTTCTTTACTTCATAGGATTTGCTTATTTATTTCTTTTCTTCCCTTCTGTACAATACATCGCTTACATGGAAGGTGGCATTGGGAAGCGAATCACGTAACTTTTATTCAGCAGTTATAGGATTAATTGTAAACTATACAAATTATCAAAGTAAGTGTTAAGTTTTGTATAATTTTATACATGACAATCTCACTGGCAATTATTAAACTTGTTCTTAACTTAGTATTGTTAAATTAATGATAAAATACACATTGTGCACTATTTATGCAATTTTATAAGTGCGTTATAACAGTGTAAATGTGTATTTTATTTTTTATTATGTCTGAATGTATTTTGTTTGTTTACTTTCAGTGAATTAATAATTTTTTTAAAAAAAATCTTTTGTTTTCGACTTTTCAATATGATCGCGCCCCCTTGCAGAGTTATCATGCCCTCCTAGGAAGTCGCGCCCCACTGTTTGAGAAACGTTGAACTAAAGCAATGACGATCTGTACAGTAAAATTCTCCACTGTTTCCACCAGTGTCTCATGCAAAAGCGATTTCAGGTGGCCCCAGAAGAAGAATTCGAAAGGATTGAGGTCCGGTTAGCATGGAGACAAGCAACAAGTCCACCACATTCAATCCACCTCCCGGAATATGTAATATGGAGGTGGTTACGCACCACAATCGAAAAATGGGCTAGTGCATCATTATACACGAGCCACACGTTCTGGTGTGCAGTGGCACCTCCTTCTTCTTGCAACAATTCCGGGAGAAGTGGAAATTTTGCATACGTGCTGGTTTTTTCAACCCTACCACGGTCCTCCAAATCCTCGCATTTGTTTAATCACCCCCTCGTCTGGCTCATCATCCTCCCGACGGTTAATATTATCGTGATTTTCACCAGCTAAACATGGTTTGTGACCTCATGTTCTTTGTTGAATTGTATTCCATCCATGCTGCCTACTATCACCCTTCTGAATTTATCGGTTGAATTCAGAAACATCATGTTTATATGTTAAAGTGCAGGAATAACTAACAGATTGAATTAGTGTGGCAGATTAATTATGTCATACTTTATCTAGTTATATGTGTTTATTATATAATTACATATTCTACAAATTAACTAATGGTAAAATGTTAAAAAGCAAACTAATTGACTTTAAACAAGTCCTCTATTATGTAAATTAACTGATGATAAATAGTTCAAGTCTGTCTCGAAAAATATATTTCATATTATTGATAGGTAATTTTATAAATAGTAAAGAAAAACCTAATAATATATAATATTTTTGCTGGATTAATTGAGTAGTCTTAAGAATAATATAAAATAGAACAGAGGGGAAGAGAGTGTATGGGAGAGAAAGAGCAATAGTTATGTTTAAATTTTAATAACTTATAACATTGAATAAGTTTTATTAAGTACTTATAGTGCAGCTGGAAGAATACTGACGCTACTCTTAAATCAATATTGAACAAATTTTATCCAAAATGTAAAATCCTTCGTAGATAATATTTTAATAACTAGGCAATCGTTAATCTATAAAATAACTCGTTAAATCGCGGGATTCCATATTTTTTGGTACTCTAAACTGATTTTGTCAATTATTTCATGAAATATCTGGTTTTTATGAAAAGTAGTTTGGGCTTTTTATTTTACCTATTTATATTCTCAAACTTTAACTATAATATATATATATATATATATATATAAAAATATAATATATATATATATATATATATATATATATATATAAAGGAGAAAAGCGACTCACTGACTGACTGACTGACTGACTGACTGACTGACTAATCACGAAATCTCTGAACTATTCACCCTACAGACTTGAAATTTGGTAGACATGTTCCTTTGATAGAGTAGACATCAGCTAAGAAAGGATTTTCCGAAATTCGAAACGCAAGGGCGTTACGGGGGGTTAAGGGCTTTAATAATAATTGTTTCCATGTTTAAACTACTTGATGTACAATCTTGAAATTGGGTAAGCGATTCCTTTCAGAGAGTAGAGATCCGCTACAAAATGAGTTTGCTGAAAATCGACCCCCAAGTGGCGTTGCAGGGCTTAGGGGGCGTTATAGATAATTATTTCCATTTTTAAACTATTTGACGCACTGTCTTTAAATTTGATATATATATATAGATTCCTTTCGTAGAATAATGATCAGTTACAAAACGGGTTTTGTGAAAACAGACTTCTAAGTGGCGTTGCGGGGATTAAGGGGCGTAATAGATAAATATATCCGTTTTTAAACTACTTCACCTACCTGCTTGAAAATTGGTAGGTAAGTTTTTTTCATGGAGTAAATATCCGCTACAAAATGGGTTTTGGGAAAATTGACCCCCTAGGGTGTGGCGGGGGCGGGGGGTTTAAGGGGCGTTATAAATTCCTATTTTTAAGTTATTAGACGTACAGTCTTGAAACTTAGTAAGCAGATTCCTCTCATAGGGTAGAGATACGCTAAAAATGGGTTTCGTGAAAATTGCCTCCAAGTGGCGTTGAGGGGACTTAAGGGCATTATAGATAATTATTTCCATTTTTAAACTATTAGACGCACAGTCTTTATATTTGATAAAGAGATTTATTTCATAGAGTAGAGATCAGCTATAAGAAGGTTTTGTGAAAACAGACCTCTAAGTGGCGTTGCAGGGGAATAAGTGGCGTAAGAGATAAATATTTTCGTTTTTAAACTATTTGACCTACCTGCTTGAAAATTGGTAGGAATGTTCCTTTCATGGAGTAAATATCCGCTACAAAACGGGTTTTGGAGAAAATTGACTCCCAAGGGTGTTGCGGGGGGTTAAGGGCAGATATAAATAATTATTTCTTTTTTTAAACTATTAGACTCACAGTCTTGAAATTTGGTTATCAGATTCCTCTCATAGGATAGAAATACACTGCAAAATGTGTTTTGTGAAAATCGACCCCTAGGTGGTGTTGCGGGGTTCAAGGGGCGTTATTGATATTTTTTTTGCATTTTTAATTAATTGGACGCACAGTCTTCAAATTTTGCTAAGCAGATTCCTTTCATAGAGTGCAATTCCCCTACAAAATGGGTTTTGTGAAAACAGACGCAGAAGTGGCGTTGCGGGGGCTCAAGTGGCGTTATAGACAATTATCCCCATTTTTAAACTGTTAGACGTGCAGTCTTGAAAATTTGATAAGCAGATTCCTTTCGTAAAGTAGAGAACCGCTACAAAATGGGTTTCGCGAATATAAACTACCAAGTTTAATTTCGGGAGATTAAGAGGCGTAATCGATAAATATTTCCATTTTTAAACTACTTGATCATCCTGCTTGAAAATTGGTAGGCATGTTCTTTTCATGAATAGAGTTCCTCTAACAAAGAGTAAAATGAAAATTGACCCCAAAGATGTTTGCGAGGGTCAAGAGGAGTTACAGAAAAAAAATCCTGTTTTTAATTGTTAGACCCATATACTTGAAATTTGTTAAGCATGTTTTTTTTTGTTGAATAGGGATCCACTAAGAATAAATTTTAAGCAAATCAAGTTCTGGGGGGTTGCAGGGGGTTACTGGGACGTATTGACAAAAAAAATTCCTTTTTTGGAGCTACAAGGACTATAATAATGAAATTTGGTTTGCATTTTTCTTTTGTTGAATTGAAATTCGCTAAGAGCGGTAATTTTGGAAAACGGCTCTCAACGGGATTACGGGATATTTATAGTAAAACTTTTGCTTTTTTCTGTTAGATTTAGACTTGAAATTTGGCTTGCATGTTCAATTTACGGAGTAGAGATCCACCGAAAATTGGTTTTGCGGGAATCCACTTGGTTTTTGAGTTACGAAAGAGCAAACATCATTCTATGCTTCAATTTTAGAGATTTTTAGAAAATACAAATTAGATGAGTTCTGCTCTTTTTTTATCAACTGGTGACAGTTACAGGTATAAGTATATTTTTCAATTCAATCGAATTCTTAATGCTAGGACTTAGATATCAATAATTTATACATATATATAAGCAGTAAAAATTTATAAAACATGAAATACCCAGCGAAGCGGGCGGGTAACAGCTAGTATATATACATATATATATATATATATATATATCTAATGACATTTACTTTAAATTCAAATCTATCATGTATTTATTCGAATCATAAATAAGAATACCCTTTTTCAAAACATGTCTTCTTATTTTATTTAGCATTAAAAGAATAAAACCTACATTTTAACAGATTTATTCGCTATTTCTCATTAAAAGAATTAGACCTTGAATTTTTAGCAAGTTTATTGGCTATTCCTAGTAAAAGAATGTCTTAATTTCTTGTATATGTCTTACTGAGGTTAAAAGTTTTCCCTTGAAATACTTATGCCATTTCTAAGAATGGCTAATATTTCCCTCCACTAAACATGCAATCATATTTTTCCATTCAATTTTAACCTGCTTTCTTTTTTATCTAAATGTAGAAAATAGAAAATTTCCTGTCTTGATTTCTGCACTCTTACTGAGAGGATGCTGAGTTCTCTTTTCTAAGGTTTTTCACATAAATGGGCACACTCTCTTTAATGTTTAAAATACGTAAATAAATTCTTTCTTTTTGCTACTTGACCTTTCCTTTGTTACAACTACATTCAACAAAGATGAATGCATTGCATATATAAATGTAATAAAATGGAAACTGCAAAAAATAAATAAACTACTTGTTTTCCTGGATATCCATGTGTGGAATCTTTCTATATTTCTGGCTCAAAATATCCAACATCATATTTTAAATGATCTATTACTACATTTAGAAAAAAACCCAAAGAAATTTGATATTTATATATTCAATAAATATCTATTACTCAACAAAAATTCTCCATAAGTTTTTTGTTTCTCTTATATACAGGACAGTCACCAAGTTCTTATTCACAATCACAATCAAAGATTTATTCAAATTAAAATTTCAACAGATTCATCCACTCAAACGCAGGGGAAAGCGAAATTTTTGTAAAAAACACATTTTACAAATTTCACAGAGGGAATAATCGTTTGAAAAGAGAGCAAATAAAATGACATCAGCAAGAAAAAAAATCTTTTGTTAAATTAAAATTGGTTGATTTTGATAAGACTCGAGAGGAGATTAACAGAAGACTTTTTCCCTCCCATCACGATGAAGAATATGCATGTCGAACCATGATTTATTAGATATTCCATAATATTTTTATTTTACTATCAAGAAAAATAGTTAATAGAACAGGAGAATCTTTAAGCTGTTAATGCTTGAAAGTTCTGTAATACTGTACTTTCACAAATTTTTAGTGTAATAAAATATCTATAAAAGTTTTAAAATTATACGAGGTAACTTCAAAAAGTTACCGGAATTTCTATAAATAAAAATTAATTTATCATACTTACAATTTGAACTACAGGCTCTTCAGAATATAGTCTCTTGTATTCATACACTTTTTCCAACGTTCAAAATACTTCTGAAACTCTTTTTTAGAAAGCCCTTTCAGCTGTCTCATCACATTCTAGTCGCATGTCCTCTTTTTCACATCAGAAGAATCTGAGAAGGTCATTTGAGCGGCAAAACCCAAAATTTAATATTTGCATGCTGTTCGTTAGACGACATTTCAAAATCTGACACAGAAAAAAAAATCTATCAAAATGAAACACCTGCTGTATTTAGTTACGGTGACTAAGTAACTAAATAGCATTTTCTTTCTCCATCTCAAAAAGTGAAATGAAGATGACAAAAAACAAATTTTGTTCGTCGCTCATAGCGACGCCAATAGTCAATTCCTAGAACTTTTGAGTCCTACTTTGCATATAAGAAGTTTTCCCGAGAGGTAGAAATTTGCTTTGCATTAGTGATGAAAGAACCATATTTGACCAAGATATGGGAGATGCCCTTTAATCCTTTGATAAGAAGTGTTTTGTTTGTTTCAAATGGGCTGCATTTTGGCAGCTAAGCCATTTGCAGGCATGACAAGTCACTAAGAGTGGAAGCTATTTCATTGGTGGTACCATCTAATGGCGGCTTCCGCTACCAAATTGTAACGTTTGAATTTTATTCAATTCATACTCTAGTCAGATGCAGAATATTTTGCTTTGATTTTATTTTTTCGAGCGTCCTAGAGCCAAACTGATACTCACAAGGGATCTTTTGCATGCCCCATAATCATACGACATGCGTGCCTATGATTTTTGCATCCAGAAAATTCATCGATTCTTGCCGGGATCGAACTTGCAACCTTGAGCTTACGATGCCATGCTACCTCACAACCATGTGTATCATGTAAATAATGGCTACACAAATATAAGTCTATGATTTAAATATAAGGCGAAAAAATAAGTCGATTAGATTGTCTTAGAAGACAGTTTTATTGACCCTTCATGAAATAGAACGGTAAGAAACCTAAAGGGGATTTTTATTCCAGCAGATATTTTGAAATCTTGGGAAACATCCCGAGCATTAGTATTCAGTTATCGGAAAAAAATGGTGCTTTGAAGATATTCTGAGCACCCAAATCCAAAGAAAATTAATCCTCATTCCAGAACTTTGAAGAAAATGTAATTTATAGAACAATCTAATTTGTAGCACCTGTAGCAGTAGAAAGTGTCTGGAACTTATGTTAACTTGCAAAAAATACACGTTTTTCATTGAAATAATCTCTGGAAGATAATCAAAATCGATCCATGACGAGTTCAGGAATTCCTTTTTCAGAGAACTTTCGGATAAAGCTATGATTAACAATTTTTAGAATGCTTTTACAAAAGTTAAAATACTTTGATATTGATTTACTATTAATTTCTAAAGGAAAAATTAATCTTGTTGCATAATGTCCCTCAGAATCTTCTTCCCTGTCACGTGACCAAATTCAGAATTACGAGGTCCGCCGCTTATAATCCTATATTCGCCTATAATGAGTATTTTATCGGGAAGGCGAATAGTTTTAAATCAAAAGTTATGTTTTCAGCTGACATTTTGATCGGATTTCGAAAATTGTTATTTTTGTACCGAAAAAGTGTTACATTAGAACATCGTTTATCCGAACGTTCATTATCCGGAGCGTCAAATATCCGGATCAAAGTTCGGATACGTTTTCGAACTGTGCAATGCTCAACAGTTGTTTCGTGTGAGGAAAATAAGTAATTATTTTCCACAATAAAAGTAAAATTGCAACTATTTGCACCTATTTTGCTTTTTCTTCAAGCTCATTTCCCACTTGTGATGATTTTCAATATTCGTATAGTGTCCGGTTTCATATACTGCATGGTTCGCATTCGGTTTTCGGTTATCCGAACAATCGCTTATCCGAGCAATGTTCTGTCCCAATTGATTCGGATAACCGACGTTCTACTGTAATGTCAAAAGGTGTCTTATTTTTTTGTTAGTTTTGTTTGTTAGACCTTAGAAAACAATTTAACTATTTATGTTAAGTGAACAGTGTATATAATTAACTTTATTGCTGAATAATTTTGGGGTATTCATAAGTACCCAGAGTACACCTTGGATATTAGAGAAAGAGCTTCGTCCCCCCCCCAGTCCGTGTAGCTTATTATTGTTTTTTGTTGTGGTGTGGTACCGTCATTACTGTAGCGTAATAAGGTTATGCTTTTTTAAAACATTTATTTTTAGTTTAACTTATTTGTTTTGCTTTTTTTATTTTAACGTTTTAAAATTTTTTTGGATGAATCTGAGCTTTTTTTTTTTGGAACATAACTAAATTAAAAATTCTTTATTCAAAAATTAGTAACATTTTAATTTCTTCATGTTTAACTGAAATTTAACAGTAATAGGAGGCATTCAGGCTTTTTTATTATTTTTTCCTTTTCTCAGAATACCTGGAAAAAAGAAGCTCAGTCTTCGAGAGGCTATGGATTTATTACAGAACCTATCATCTGAAAGCAATGATGCACTAACAATTAATGCCAGCTGGGTGGCGTGGTTGGTTTGTCGCTGGCCTTCTGCACCCAAGGTTGCGGGTTCGACCCCGGCTCAACAGTGCGACGTTAATATTCACTCGACCCCAGCCCAAGTTGGTGAATTTTCATGATGCAGAAAATCGACAGTGGTCATGTCGTATGATTATGCGGCATGTAAAAGATCCCTAGAATGTCTTTTTGCTTGGATGCTCTCGGCAAAATTAAATCCTAGTACTGGTTCGCATCGCCAAGAACTCAGGTTCCTCCGTCTGTGGAGAAAACTGGGCGTCAAAACTGCTTGCTGTAATTGGTATCGCCTATATGGTGTAGCGCTAAAAAGTGATACCAGCTCCTGGGGGAATGTACTAGGTCTACAAAGGTTTAAAATACCAATACGCAGCCCCATTGGAAAAAAAACATTTAACAAATGATTATTCAGATGAAGAAGTCCCAGTAAATAATCTGCTGGTAGTTTCGTAAGATTCTTAGAAGACGATCAAGAGACTGAACAAGACTCAAGATGCAGTGGTTCTTGTTCACAAAATATAGTATTTCCTACCACAGGATGTACAGTGCTTTAAAAAACTTTCAATCGAAACCTGACTTAAAATGCATAACGTGTAATGAATTTTTGTATTTTTATGAAAAGAGAAACTGTTTCTCTTTGAATATCCTCAAATTAAGTTAATGTGTAAAACCTTTTATGTGTGTGTGAAAAATATAAATAAATTTTAAAAATTTTATAATTTTTAAAAGTAGATATTTTGGGCTGTACACTGTTCTGTGGTTATTTAGCATTTTTAAGAGTTAAAAGTCTGTTAAAAAACTCGTGCGGTTATTTTGTAGTATGAAAATATTTTAAACCTCCGTGTACTGACGGTTCTTTAAAGTACCAATTTAATTAATAAGCTCTAACAGATTAAACTACACAAAATGGAGTATTTTATTTATGTACATCCATTAATTTTAAATGTAGCGTTTAAAAAAATAATTTTTTTATCTCTAATGGGCTGCGGATTGGAGTTTTTCCATTGCAGACCTAGTACGTTTCCCGGAAGCTGGTATCTCTTTATAGTGCGGCACCAATCGCCGCAGGTAATTTTGACGCCCAGTTTCCTCCACAGAGGGAGGCACCTGGGCTGCGACGATGCGAGCCTGTACTAGGATTTAATTAAGCCAAGAGCCCTCAAGCCAAACAAACCCTCTAGGATCCTTTTACATGCCGTATAATCATATGACATAGCTGCTGTTGATTTTCTGCATCACGAAAATCCCCCGACTTGGGCCGGCGTCGAACCCGTAACTTTAGGTGCAGAAAGCCAGTGACAAACCAACCACGCCACCTAGCCGGTTCACAAAAAAATATTACATGAAAAAAATTGTAGTAAATCATAATGGGTGGATAAAGGGTTAACGTCGCACTTTCAGTATCAACTTTTGGATGGACAGTTATTTTGATTCACGGACAAGTGATGAGGAAGACATAAAAAACTAGTACTTTATTCTTTTAAACTACCACGTCAACGGAAGAATTTTGAGTCTGTATAAATTTAATGTACAGCATCTTCTGTACACGACGGGTGTTTACGACTTAACAGATACAACCCCAACCCCGAATTCCTGACCATAATCGCATGGTTACTCTGGGGTCTGCGTTGTCCATATTCAACAAAGACAATAAATCTCATAGGAAAGGGAAAGAATCATTTTCGCATCAAGAAATTTTAAAATGCCTTACAGACCTAAAAAAGAACCTTACAATTTTAAATCTATGGGTAATAAGAAACACGTTGTCTGGACTCTTTCTTGAGCCTGAAGTATAGATGGACGAAGATAGAGCCATATTTGAAAGGACTTTTTTAGTAAATTAATAAGAGTATCTTAATTTCATGATGAGACCGTGAATCGGATATAAGAGAATATCCTTGTGAATATTAAATAAATCAAAACAAATTATATATTATCCGTCAATTCTCATTCTCAATAAAAAGTTATGTATGTTAATTTAACAAATTTCACACACACACAAAACACAGTAAGACATAATAAATGAAAATTATTTTGTCAATGAACACACGCGTGTTACACTTTCATCTTAAGTTAATGATGCAGTTTTTGTTAATTAAATGAAACTAACATTTATTTAGAACACAAGTTAGATTGATGACTGATTAAAGAGACAGTAATTAAAAAACCAAACGAAGAAAATAATTTTTTAGAGCCTGTTTTTTAATCTTTCTTTTTATGAATTTAATCATATAATTTCCTTTCTTTTGAAATACATCTAAAATTACATCATAAAATTTACGAAAGATTCAACAGTCTCATTTCGTCTCAAAAATATTTTCGAACTGGGGTCTATTCCCTCTTAAATCAAAGTAGCGAAACTACAAACATTTATAAAAAAGTTTAATCAAGAGATTATTTCTATGAAGCAGTATATCTACTTAAAGCTTTCATTGCTACAAAGTGCATTAAGGAGAAATTGTTCAAAAAAAAAAAAAACGCAGTTTACAAATTACGTTTAGAGAAGGATCGATTGAGAGAAGAGAATGTATTAAAATAACCATCGATAATTTAAGATCGGCGGGGCTTTTTGACTAGACGAGAAAGTGATTGTAGGCTCTTAACGACTTATATGAATTTCACGATGCTTCATTAAACATCATTGATGTCTTCATATGATCAAGAAAATAAATCATCCGTATGTAGAAGGTCCTTTAAGATTACCTAAGGGAGAAGTATAATATTGATTCAGGTCTAAAAAAACCCAAAGGGATACAATAAAATTGCTCCTTTTTATAACATTTTGTTATGTTGATGAAGCACACATTGTTCTATCTTACTTATCAATGCCTTTTCTGGTTTTTAATCGCCAGTTGAAAATTTTTTCTTTTGATTAACCTTTTCTATATTATTGAATATTATGTTACTCTGTCTCTAGTTGCATGTAATGAAAATCAATGAAATGCATTCAAAATGGTATTCTGTGAAAATTATATTGAGTTGACTCAACGTTTGCCTAAAGCAGGTTCTGCAATCTATCTAATTGTTGCTGAGGTTGTATTAACGTTGTTCTAGATCAGGAGGGACCAACCTTTATGGGAAGTATGCCACTGTTTGATAAATAAATAGTTATGCGTGCCACTTCAACTTTTCCAACAAACAAACATGAAAAAGATAAAAAATACTACTTATAAGATTATTATGGGATTTTTACTCAATTAGCACATTTTTAATGCGTCTATGTAGTTGAAATTTACAAATAATATAATAAATAAGACGAAAGTACAATTTTAGGTTTTATTTTAATTAACTATTTACAAGTTCAATCAATTAGGTTAGGTATAAAATGAAAATCAGTAATTCGAAACATTTAATTCAAAATAATTATTAAAGCTCAATATCTGCTTAATGTGGCTTTTGAATTACTACTTTTTTTTTTATCAAGTCATCTATATTAAAATTAACTCTTACAGATGCTAATAAAATTGGGCTATTATGGGTCCACTTTAATTAGTTTAGAAGCATATAGTAGAAAACATTTATTCACAAACATATTTTGATCCAAATTTTGATGTTTTTTGTCTGAGACAACCCCATTTCAATAAAAATGTAAGAAATGGTTATTTTTTTAAATCTTTTCAAAATTTTTGTGTAAGTCCCAGCGTGCTACTGCTTCAAATCCATCGTGCCACACTGTGGCACGCGTAGCAAGGGTTGGCCACCCCTGTTCTAGATTTTCCCGTTATTAGTGACGATTCATATAATTTTGAATTATGAAGATAATATGGCGCCTGATGTGATATGTATCGTATTCTAAAGAGGTCGTGGTTACATAATTGGTGAAATAATAACTTTATTTCTCTTATTAATTAGTGTATAACAGGTTTGATACTATCGATGATGCCATGCCTATTTAATGTGTGTTCAAGCTTGAAATGACATTGGGTTTTATTGAAACCAAATAAAAAAAAAGGCCAATAGATTGCAATTTTTATAAAAGCAATGATTAGTAGAACAACTGATTTTTAGCAATAAATGATGTTCTTTAAAAAAATGTCCAACATGTAGACTATCATTCACCAACAATACTTCTAGTCATGTGACAATGTTGAGAACAACACTGTACAACATTGTCTTTCAGCATCTCTTATGATGTCTAAAATTATGATAGACTTGCTCAGTAAACCCCAAAACCAACAATTACACGCATTGAGGTTTGAGAATTTGGGAGATCAAACATGATGGGCGGCTCAGCTCAGGATCCTCACCAAACGATGTGTGCAAGACATCATTCATACCTTTATTATGGCGACAGGATTGCAAGGGATCTCCATTCTGGTATTACAGTTTACTGACAATGCCTCTTTTCTGGTAAAGTCGTCATGCTACAAATGCTGGTGCATCTGTTTCCTCTTTGGCTATAGCTTATTTTATATACGATTTTCATGCGGTGTCACTGGCATTTTGCTGTTCATCTGTCGACCATTTTTGCACTTTTCTGATTTCAATAAAACCTCATGCCATAATAAGCATGTGTGTCAATTCTTACCGCTTTACCTACAGTATTCCGTGAATTATTGACTTTTCAAAATTAACGGACTTTTGGGTCTCCTAGTGTAACGGTTAGCCGAAAAAAGAGGAAAATGAAATAAGCACGTTGAAATATGTATAGAAAGGATGCAAATTTTAAACTAGTTAGAGAGAGAATGGAAGAAATTTTCATGAGTAAAAATATAACAATAAAATTTTTTAATTAATAAGTAATCGAAAAGTCTACAGGGATAATTTACTATGCAGATTTGATCAAGTTGTGCTGGAAAATTGGCATTAAATACACAATTTCACAAAATCTACTTTCTGCAATTTTGAAAAAGCACAGGTAAACTAAAACTGTCCATCATTATACCTAAAAATGGTAATTTACATTATTTATCAATGTAAAATATTTGTGCAAATTATGTTGATACTGTTTTAAAGAATCGAATGTTCAAATTTAATTTTTATTTGATAACAGTTTTATTCCATCATATTAAACCAACGTTTTTAAATGTTAGGAGTTAAGTTGTATACGTTTACTTTAGAAAACATTTATTCCCCTTAATAAATGGTAAGAGAGAGATATAAAGATTAATGTTGTGTTTTTTTTTCTTTTAAAGTCAATCTTTTTCCGACCTGGAAGGATGGATCAAAAAAAGTTTCTCTCTCTCTCTCTTTTATATATATATATATATTAATAAAATCGCAACCTGAAGCAAAATGTGGACTATTGGTGAAGGACCTCGTAATTTTGAACGTCGATCAAATGACGAGGATGACACCCCACTCTCCGAATTGTCCCAAGCCTCTGAAGATTTAGAGTGCATCATTTACTCTACACGGTGAGTCTTTATTGGCGCCTGGACTCGAACTCGTGACTCAAATACATTAACTATGAGTTCACAACTGTAAGCACTGGGCCACTGTGGTCACAAAAGTTTCCTCTAAAATTTTACTAAAGAAGGTTCAACCAGCTAATTGCTTACAGCTCTAATTATTTTTATCAACTTTAAGTTGAAAATATAATTTTATGAAATTGTAAAACAACCAGAAACTTAAATTTATCGCTTTATACATAAGGTAATTCTAAATATTTGGAAAAAAAAGAACAATCACGTAGTTATTTTGATTTTTTTAAATTTGAGAATTTTTTAGGAATAAGATTAGAGCAATTTTGACTAATTTTTTACTAGGATTTTTAATTTTTAAAATACTAAATTTATGAAAAGTCGTCAAAAAATATGTCCTTAAAATCTTACTCACAGTTCTTATCACACCTGTATAGAATTGGTATCACTGTAAATGAAGAAAATAAATAAAATATGTTCTGATGACTAATTAATCAAAATTTACTAATTTAACTAGCGTCTGATAAGTTTTCTATAATGGGGTCCTCTTTTTTTTGGGTAGGGGAGTTTCAGGTAAAGAATGGCCCAAAAAGCTTTTATGTTCCACCTTTTTTATTCCAATTTAATAATTAGTCCCAGATTCCGATCCAGTCCCAGATTTCTATTCAAAAATCAAAATGAGGTCATATTCAAGATTGCTTCGCTCAAAAGATTCATCGCTATTTCCCCTGTTTCTCAACAATTCATAATAAGTTGATCAATAACTAAGATTTAGAAGCTACACGACCTGTTAAGGCAATTCAATTATAATTTTTGAATCCGAAATTGTAATTGAATATTTCTTTCTTGAAAGGAATTGTATGACATTTCTTAAATTTTAGAATTGTAACGAGAGAAATCCAAATAATTAAAATTTTCTGTTTCTATTCTATCAACTTTTTATCAAAATTTTATTGGAAAATCCATATTTGTGAGAATAACTTCACACACACTTTATCGATGCATTCATTTTTAAAATTACGACTGATGTATGAAATTTATTGAGCGAAATTTTTGAACTAAGAATATTTGGACGTTCAGTTCTCAAACAGTTTTCATGGAGAGTTTAATGAAATGTTTTTGAAATTTAAGCTTATTTCTTAAGAAATTAGACACGTGAAAGCAACTAAACTCTGTAGAGATAAAATTATTTTTTAGAAAGTAATTAGTTTATTGGCCTCATTATTTAGCTCTTTTTGTAGTATTATAGTTGATAAAAAATGAAGGATTATGAAAAAGTCTCTCTTTTACTAAATGTAAATAAAAATAATACATGAAACGTCAAACATTCATCATTTCCTGACAAAATGTTATATTATGAAATAAATGCAGTTTCAAAGCCTCATGGAATGAATCAATAGTTAATAATTATATATTGAATATTGTAATTAATGAAAAGATGAAACTTTTCCTGGATTCGATGTAAATACGACAAGAGCACGAATAAATCCTGATTCGAAATAATTACAGTCATTAGATCATTTTTTGGTTATTTCTTAAATGTCACTTCAGATATTAAAAAGTTTGGGATGCTCCAGTAATAATAAACCTTAAGATACTTTTTTTAAAAGTTATTCGTATATACTTACAACTTACAACCTGGCTCAGAAGATAAGTTGAATTGTAAGCTTTAAATCCGGTTAAAAATACATCGTTGCGGGAAAAATCTTTTTGTACTTCTTGTGTACATTTTTTTAGATGAGAATGGATTAAAACAACCTGAAAGGAAAAGAAAACTCCCACATGGATAATTTAGGATCGGTGGGGCTTTTTGTCTTAATGGGAAATTGATTGCAGGATTCCCCCTCTCCCTTGACGTATATGGATCGCATGATGCTTCATTAGACATTGCTGATGTCTTGATGAGATCGAGAAAAATAGATTTTCGTGGAGTAAGGAAGGTCGTTAATAGTTCCCGAAGAGAAAATATAGCATCAATATCGGTCTCGTAAAACTCCACGGGGTAATAAACCGAACCATTTTATTGCATTTGGTAAAATTTATGGCAATGCTCTGGATTTGCTGCCGCCTTTTTTTGCATGTTATTCATCAAACAATTACAATTTGATTAATTTTTGCACAGACGTTGATAAGAAAATTAGGGATATTTTATATATTTTATTAATCATCGTTATCATCTTTTTAAAAAAAAACAATCACATCATTAAATTTCGTAAATTATTACAACACCACATTTCTATATTAAATTTGTGAAAGTCCTTTCCAAAATTAAATTGAACACAATCGTAACAGTTTAAAATCGGCAACATTACAAATATTAGACAAGGAGGAAAATGTGAGAATTCACCTAAAATAATATAAATATTCAAAGATATATTAAAGTCAAAAAATAAAGACACACAAAAAGTAACCATTGATAAATTTTGAACAGTTTGCTTAATAATGAAAAGATGTTTAAGAAAGTTTGTTAAATGTGGAGAAAAGATATCTAGAGCATTTAAACTACAGGGTGAATCAAATGTATAAATATTTATTATGCTCAAACTATTTTAATAAGACATATGTCTGTTTGGATATAAAGGCAAGTACTGTTATGAATTTTTTATGAGACCATTTACCTCAGTAAATTACAACGTATGCCCCACTGGTATCTCGGAGAACATTTAGGTGGTATTCCTGCCAAGTGTTCATTAACGTGCCTTTTGTTAATGCTGCTTGTTTCTTTAAACATTTCATACCATCGCTTTATTGATTTTGCGTCAGGACAACAATGTATTAGGATGTCAATAACAATCTCTAAATTTTTACCAAATATTAATGAACGAATTCGTTTCGCGAAACAAAAGCTCATATTAAACTTTCTTTTGAATCGACGCCATTTCGGCCGAAAAGGATGTCCTTTCAAATAGCGCTCCCAGTTACTCTTGAAAAAGCACTAGCCTCATCTATTGCACGAAAAAAAAACCTGACCTATTTAGTGACACAAAAGTTACATTGTTACACATAACTTGTAAAATGTAGAATATTTCTTAGAGATTGCTATGTGGTAAAATATGTGACGGATCTGTACGCGACCTTCTGATTAATCCTCTTGGGGAAACTTTGGGGCTAGCTTTCGCGTTAATTCACAGCCATTCCTCAAGATGAAACCTTGATATGTAGATTAGTTTGACTATATAAAGTAAAAAAAAAAGGTTTTGTAAATGTAAGATAGAAGGAGAAGAGGAACTGTTGCGGTGATACGTAGGTGAGATAGAATTCATTATCACAATTTGAGTTAAGAACGTAGTTTTCCACTATAATAAATTAGTGGATTGACAATTAATAATCTAAGATAGATTGGATTAGATTAAATTAATGATTACTTGCGCTTTTTACTTAGAGTAGATTGCTCCATTTATATCACTCCTAGGGTCTCCTCTTGTAGTTTCACTAGGGGTTGATTAGTGTGCTTGAATAGTAATAAAATAATAATTATTATGGAAGTTTCTGGTCATGCTTTGTTTCCCCCCCCCCCCACACCCTTAGGTAGGCAGGACGGTGAGGGAGCGGCTTCAAATAAAAGTCGCTCGCAAATAGACAAAGATTTTGATGATGTATTAAGAGTTTTAGGTAGTAAAAATTTATTTTCTCAAGAGATTGCTTCAAGTGTTTTTTTTTTGTTTCTTTTGTAAAAAATGTTCTTAGATTTTTTTTTACTTCAAGACTAATAGTTTTGCAAAGAGAGAGAGAAAGTGAAATGACAAAAATGGTTTGACAAGACCTGAAATTTAAAATAATTGATACCTATACTTTGATAAAACATTTGTGTTATATGCATTAATATAGTGCATAAGTATATAAGGTTATTAGTAAAAGTAGTAGGTATAGATTAATACTAGCCTGCTGCACCTAGCAATATATTATAATTAATCTACACGTGGTCTCAGCGACTTTTGAATGTACTCAACTTAATCAGATCATTTATAATAAAAATTCAAGAAAAAAAATATAAAATTATATTTTTAAAGTCCTTTTTTGCAGATTTTAAGAACAAACTCGGTTCACCATTGCGTGACTGTTATGTAAACCGAAAAGGCATGTGCTACTTTTGTTATAATTTTACGTAGTTACTCATGATCACGTGACTGTTATGACACTATAACAACAACAACAAAGAAAACTCGCTAGCTTTTCTATATATTTTATACCGTTCTGAGTGTTATAAGTAAGCACGCTTATTTTGTGCCCATATCGCATGATTGTGACGTTACAAGAATCGAGCTCATACATATATTGATTGTCATTATATCAAAAAACTCCATCTGCAGTCTATTTCCACGCGATTCCTTAATCACAGCCAATTCGTCTGTAATTTTGTACTATGGCTCCAATGACGAAATCAACACTGAACACGCACACATGAAGACCTGGAACCAGCAGATTTAAAGTGTATTATAACATCCATACAATAAATTTTAATATATGAATAGAATTGGATTTTGATATCACTTGTCATTTTTTAAAAATATTTGTTCTATTTTAGTATATTTCCTCGGGACTTGGTGACAGTTCTAGATGTCTTTCGGTTCTTTGTTGATAATTTTACCAATCTTTTAATAACCTTGAAAATTTGCTAGAAAACTGCGAAAGGAATTAAAAAGTAATATCTAGAATATTGAGCCAAAGGCAATATGAAGAAGCTAGCCAAAAGCAATAGCCAATTTGGCGTCAAAAATGCATATGACTTTGACGGAATACTACTGCTATACCTAATAGAAAACAGAATCATCCTATGCGTAACTACTGTTGCAGGAACTTTTGATTTATAATTAACTTTGCTTACTGTCTATGTTTCTAAGATTTTTTTTAATGTACACAGTGTACATTTTGCAAAAAATGGGAAATTATTTGAGCGTGAAGTGAATTATTGAGTGTGAAAAGCGAGTATAGAAAAAAGAAAAAAAATATTTTTCACATGTTCTTCCACGCAATTAATTTATGGAGGATAGTGTCCTGAAAGGAGAAGAAATTACTTCAATTTTGCTATTCTCTATCATATGTCATATCCTCTTATAACAGCATTTCTCAAATTGTGGTGCGCACCCCTTAGGGGCGTGATAACTCTACGAGGGAGGGGCGAGCATATTGAAAAGTCGAAAACAAAAGCTTGTTTTAGAAAATATTAATTTACTGAAAGTAAACAAACAAAATACCGGGTGATCAAGAAATAAGAGGAGGTGTTTGGAGACCTGTAACATGTTATGTATTGGGCGAAATATGACCAAATTTAGTCACACACATATTTAAGTGTGCAGTTTTGATTTATCAAAAAAAAAAAAAAAATTAGTACGAAAAATCCCGTAGGGAATTCTGGCGCTGCAAGCGCATTTTGTAGTGTAAAAACATAACTGTTAATGGAAACAGTAAATAACAATACACTAAATACCAGAAAAATAATTTTTTATAGTAACTTACAAAATTGGCTCAAGGTTCTAATAATTGGATACGGTACACAAGGTTTGCGACGGTGGCTCGCAGCATATCTGCATTTATTCTTCTAACATGCAATGTTATTTGATCTTTTAACGTAGGAATGTCAGGAAAATCTCCACTATAAACAACACTTTTCAAGTAAACCCACAGCCAGAAATCGCAAGGATTCAGATCTGGGGATCTGAAGGCCAATTCATCGAAATGCACGACTAATTACTCTATCTTCGGTGAAATGTTGAATCAGGACATTTTTTACTCGACTTCCGATGTGTGGTGGAGCACCATCTTGCATGAAAAC
>BMAO01013013.1:0-116652 GCA_019973975.1 Trichonephila clavata
TCTCAAAGTTTCAATATTCAATCATAATTTTCACATCACCCCCCCCCTCATACAATAAAAATGTATTGAATTCAATAATACTATACTTTAATGCTAAAACTACGACGATTCGACTTAACCTCTTAAGTGCCACCGGCGTATATAAACGTTTCGCTCAGCCAAAGCGTTAATTTCCCCAGACGTATATATGCGTTATTCCGAAATACGATATTTTCTGTGCACTGCTATCCAAAAAATTATTCTGTAGGCTTTTTAATGTAAGAAAGGACTTGACAATGATTGCGAAGGATTTACTTATTTCAAGTTATTTGCTTCTTTACCCCCCCCCTCCAAATGTATCACAAACGCAAGCCTACGTGCAAAAGGGTTGGTATAAGGAAGCGAATCGCGTAACTTTTTTAAAAATATATACCGTAATTAAAATACGGTTTATAAAATAATTTATAAACCGTACAAATTATCAAGATAAATATGTTAGTTTTTGCTTAGTATTTTATATAGGACTAGCTGACCCGGCCCGGCGTTGCACGGGCTTTTACCTAGGGTATTACTTAATCCCCATGCTAATTTCCTCCTTTCTTTCTGACGCCAGCACTTTTGTGTGGGTGTGAAGCGTACGATGTGAGTGCAAGGCCCATGAGTGGGTATCAATGGTATTCTCGTTAACATTTTCCCTTCTCTTCACAAAATCAGTACTTCCAATATAATTTTTCGAAATTACTCTTCGCTTAGCCCGGCGTTGCACGGGCTTTTACCGAGTGAATAACTTAATCCGCATGGGAATTTCCTGTATCCCTCAGGACGATAGCATTTATGTGTGTGTATGCGCGATGTGAGTGATTTCTTTAACTATGTCATTAAAACTCCCTTTTTAAAATCTGTTTTTGCGTTGGTGTGGTGTGGTAATTAGGAGAGATGGGTGAAAGGCTCAGGTGTCGTCCTCTTCACTTGACCATGGTTGAAAATTTTGAGGTCCGTTGCCAAAAACTCTCGAATAGGCAAACAGTGCGAATTTATAAATCTCTCACTCACTTTTCAATTCTTTCGTTGCAATTTTTTAGTTCCGGAAACGAAAATGTGGCCTTTTTAAAAATAGTTGTATGTTGAAAAAGGCAGAAAAGTAGAAATTTTTCAAATTACAAAACTTCACTACTATTATAAATCTTGAAGTAAAATTGTGAGAATTTTTTTTGAAATGTTCGACACACGGGAAAATTATTTTTTATTAAGTATTTTGAGTGTTTTATTAAAGTTTGTTCAAAAAGTTTTTGGCTTTTTATTTTTTAAATCACTGGTACTAAAAGTTTTAAAATAATTTTTATTTAAACGCAACGATATTGATTCATTTCACAGTATGAAATTCAAAAAGAAAATAATACTATGTGATAAAAATATATTTAAGAATATTTCCTTATATTTTTTTTATGATATTTTTTTCTTATATTCCACTGTTCTTCAATAAATCAATCTTTAAGAATAAAAAAAAAACTATCGGTTGTGATGCGTTATATGGAGGGAATTCCCCTTTTTACTACGCAGCGAGATTCAAAACTACCTCAACCTTTCCCGTCTTCCAAACAGAAAGCTAACGCAAAGTGACCTTGACGAAATTCAGAAATAACGTCGAGAGTACCGAATGAGCATCCCTTACGGGAATCTGGCAACGTTTTTTCCGGATTCTTCACATTTCCGGCAATAAAAAAATTATGGCGTGATAAATTGAAATAAAAACCATCCTATGTTTTAAGTTGGACGAAATGACACACAGTATGCAAAATTATATTATGATCGGTTGAGTAGTTTCGGAGTCCATCGCGGACAAACACTGTGACACGTATATTTTATATATAAGATAATTATATGGAGTCACCGGTAATTTTGAACTTGTTCTTAACTTAGTATTGTTAAATAAATTATAAACTGCATTGTGTGTAGCACTGATACATTTTTATAAGTGTAATATATCAGTGTAAATGTGTATCTTATTTTTTATTATGTCAGAATGTATTTTGTTTGTTTACTTTCAGTAAATGAATCATTTTTTTAAAATAATGTTTTGTTTTCGACTTTTCAATATGCTCGCACCCCCTTGTAAAGTTGTCACGCCCCCAAGGGCGCCGCACCCCCACAGTTTGAGAAACGCTGCATTAAACGCTTCTTCTTCCTTACCCAAAGCCCTGAATGTTTCCCGGAGGGCATTTTGTAGCTTATCAAGGGGTGTGGTAAATGTCTCAATGTACTTGGTACTCATGTGGAAAAACAAAGTTATGTCTTATATTTAATGTCTCATTCTATATTTTGACTTTCATACACAACTCTGACGACAGTCGACAGGGGAAACTTATTTTCCAACTCACCCTCATAATTTAGGAGGTATTCCTCTAGATATAGAATATAAAAAAAATTAAAAAATGAGAAAATATAAAAAAATGAAAAATATAAATTTAACTTTCTACCATACTAAGCAATTTGGAGATGCCATTATTTAAAAATTTGTTGGTGGTAATATTTCATCCCACTGAATACTTCCACGATATTAAATAAAACATTTCATTCAAAAAAGCAAATAAAAAATGCAACTAATATTTCTGTATCTTTTTGTATTCCTCATGTAATAAAAAGGAAAAATGCGCTTTGTTAATTTTTAGAAAATATTACACACGTTTAATATTGTTGGAAAAAAATTGACTGATGTCTTTTGTGCTAAACCTTCCTGTTCTATCCTTTGTTAGATTTAAAAAATCATTAATGAAAAATAAGATTTTGAATTTTGTTGAAATACGATTTTATTTATTTATCAATCCTTAGTTATATAAAATGTAATAGATCCAAATAGTACGTTCCATTTCATTATTTAATATGGAAAATTGCTGTCCAATATTCCAATTATAAAAAATTATACATTGAATCTAAAATAAGTTACATTTTGTTTAATTTTTAATTGTTCTCACTTCCTCTATGAAAAACTCACAACACACTTCTAACGAATGCATATTTTTCAATTCCTACTATTAGCTCCCTCTCTCGTTATATATATATATATATATATATATATATATATATATATATATATATATATATATATTATATATATATATATATATATATATATATTTATTTAAATATTTTGCGCAAATTACTTTCTATTCATCCAATCAAGTTCAAATATTTTTTTAAACTTGTAGGGGATGACACTTGATGTTAATACAGTTTTTTCAAATATTAATTCATTAATTACCGATTAATTAATTAAATTATTTACCAGTTTTCGATGCCAACTTAAATTCGTTTCCATTGTTGTAACAATGTAACTATTAAAACAATGACAAAAGTTTACGTCAAAAACCGGTTTTTAGGCCAAACTAGCTAAACCTGGTCGGCATTGTTACAACAATGCAGACAAATCATGCTCTTTTTTTAATTCCTACTATTAGTTCACTCTCTCCCTATATATATATCTGTGTGCTGTCGTGTGTGTGTATGTAAAGTAGAGATTGATTTTTAAAAAATTTTATATTACTTGTTTACTATATGAATACGAAAACTTCTCGATCAAAATCATCCCTCTCTAACAATACTACTACAGACATAAACCTTTTCCCACAACTGATCATGCAAATAACAGTTTCATGTGGTCAGCAACATTTTTTTTAATTATTTCAAGCCATAGTGATAAAAAAACTAATTTTATACAAAATCCAACAAGAAAGACTTAATTAAATGAATAAAAATGTTTTGTGTATCAAATATATCAAAACTTAAGCAAATAAAATATTTTACAATAGTGAATAAACTTTTTTTACCTATGAATCTAATGATTTACTTACTTTAAATTTTCATTAGCTTAAAATTATGGATTCGTATAACTGTTTGAATAAATAATTTTTAGCTATTAATTTAATTTTAAATATAGGAAACTGCAACGAAAATGGAAAAATGTACTTTTTTCTAGAATTCTAAAATGCATTTTTTCTTTCTTTTTTCTGTTATGTATTCTTTAAGAAGATATATCTAAATTTAACAAATACTTTAATTCGCCATTTTGTGCTGTCTGTAATCTGTTTAATTGAGCGAAAAATCTTTCCATTTTAAAGGAGTAATTTTCAACACCCACATTTCTTCTTATTATTTTTCATTCCAAATAGTTTTTTTAAAAATATCAAAATTAGAAATAAAAGATTTACGAGCAATAAAAATTTTCACGGTTAATTAAGCTTATTTTTCCCTACTTAGAGTAATATTTTTGCCTATAATTAATTAAAATTAATAAAACACATATTTTTAAGCATGACAAAAAAGTACACTGAATGGATAAATAATTATTTTTTATTTCACTTTTTAGATTCGAAATAAATCTTTTGCTATAATGGATGAAAAGAACTATAAAATGCATAATTCAAAAAACTTTCGTTGATTAAATGAAACTAAATTTTTTTAATACACACGTTCATTCTTTTTTATAGTTATTGGAAACTAGCACAGACATTTTTCTGATTCAAAATAACATGTTTCAAAAGATGAAAAATAAAAAATAAAAAAAAAAACATTTTATTTTGCATTAGGTTCAACTGACAAAAATTTTCCATGAAACATAACTTGACATTACAAGTTAATAAGTTAATGTTTAATTCAGACTTCTGTATATAGGGTTAAGAAACAAGCATACTAATTGATGACACATTTTTAATGTCATAGATACACATGCATAGCCTTTTTATTTAATTCTAACATTGATAATTTTAAAAAGTTCTTATACCTTAAAAATTCATGCGGTGATTCTCTTTAATTGCTGCAACTGATTGAATCTGTAATAAGTTATCAATTAGTAAAAGATATCCTTTTATAATAAGATGTAAGGTTTCAGTAAATAAAAGATATTAGAAATGTAATTAAACAAAAAAAAATACTTACTTTCGTAGTTCTGTCCAATAAAATACAAACAAATAGGCACTGAAAAAAATTTCATCACAGACAAACGTTTAAATCTAATTGAAATACAATCAATCATATTTGAAAAAGTTTTTACGTTTGCTAAAGATAATTAAGGACTTAATAAAGAGTACGCATATTTGATTTTTCTTTTTAAAAACAAAGAAGAAAGTAAAAGTGAGATGTTTGATTATTATTTAATTGGGTTCGCGTTCATTTCCAATTAATATTAGATTAAGTTTTTACGCCGCCTTTTGATGCGTGAAAGAACATTTTGTCTTCCTGAACTGTTTATAATTTTACATGCTGTGACAAGTTAAATCTCATGCATTTAAAAATTGTTTATTTTATTATTTTATTTAGTTCTTTTGTCTTTGATTATCATTAAAAATTATTAAAATAATTTGCAAAGCAATATTGTTTGTTTAATTGGAGAAATAGATTCTTGAAACATTTCAACATTTTATTTGTTCTTTTGTGATTCTTTGTATGCGTAAAAAAAAATATTTTCGAAATAATTCTCCAATCATATTTGTTTCATTTTTACAGAAAATTAATCGGATATCTTTAATAATGATATATATTTTTAAAATAATAGTACTTTTATATTTGTTTCTGTCAGCGAACTTTAGAAAACTTGCGCATAAATTAATGGAAATTGATATACTAAAAAGGAAATTAGTGAAATAATTGAACCAATTTCAAATGATCCCTAAACTGTACCAAAATAATGACCTAATTATTTTATTTCTTCTGAGAGCACTAAAGAGATGAATTATTTTCTTAAAAAACATAAAACATTCATAATTACAAATAACAGTATTCATGATTATAATTTTTCGATACTTCAGTATTTCAATTTGATTATTAAATGGAATTACTTTTTATTTAAATATACTATTGACTTAAATCAAATAACAAATTTTGATCGGATAGTTTTTAGATTTTTATTCAGAAATGTATTTTTATTTATGTTAATTATTGATTTAAATGGAAATATTTCCATTCACTTAAAATAATTTTAAATTAAAGAACGTTATTTTTTGTAGGAATTCTGATATTCCTGGTATGCATGCATTCATATTTCTATTATTAAATTAAACTTATATATATGTGTATGTGTGTGTGTTTTGATACCACATTTTAAACACATAAATTTTGAATTCAAAAATGTGCGCAATAAAATTAACAAAACAATTTTTTTCTTTGTAAATTGTTGTTTTTTATTTAAGAAATAATGTAACAAAAAGAAATTGCAATTATCGAATTGATTTACAGGTTCCTTAAACAGACGAGTTGAATTAAAATAATCATTCATTCAATTATACACTCTATAACAAAAGGGGAATAAACTATGCACAAAGAAGGACTTGTCCAATTGTAATGAAATTCCGTATGCAAAGACATTTGTACCGAATATGTAAATGATTAAAAGTTGGTGTCCAATGAATGAATAGCGGAAGCTACAGCGCATCAGAACTCGCACTCAGCAGGTATCTATAAGAAGCGATTCTCAATCTGATGGTCAAAAATTCTGTTGCATTGCGATTCAGAATACCTTGAAACGACTGAAAAAATGCCTCGCCGCAGGATTCGAGCTCATTACGAGCAACTGTCAGAGTTTGAAAGAGGTCGTATCATGGATTCAAAAGGGCAGGTTCAGCCAATCGGAGAATCGCTCGTCATATGGGTCGAAGTGAAGCGGCCATTAGAAGATGCTGGTAAGAATAGTTGAACAGTGACAGATTTCAGTAACATGATGGTAGCGGTCGACCTAAGGCCACAGTAGATCGGGAGGACAGATTAATTGTCAGATCAGCTGTCACAGCACCTGATTCATCGTTATCATCCATCAGACGTGCGATCCGCACTCGAGTGTTCACTATGATCATTCACAGACGACCTATGGAGCGAAATTTACGCTCGTACCGACCGCTACCGCCCTCACGCCTGCCCAGTGTCGAACCAGATTACAGTGGTGCTTGGCTCGATCAGGTTGAAATCATGCTGACTGGGGACGTATAGTGTTTAGCGACGAATTCCCCTTCCAACTATGTCCTGACGATCATCGAAGACGTGTATGGAGACGTCCATGGCAGTGTACCGACCCGGCTTTCACTATTGCACTCCACACAGGCCCTCCACCACCCTCCTCCCAATTGCACCTCAGAGTTATGGTCTGGGGTGCAATTTATTTTGACATCCGGACCCTTTTGATCTTCATTAAAGTCACACTTACAGCACAGCGGTACGTCGACGACATTCTGAGAATTGTTTTTCAACCGTTCCTTTTGCAGTACTTTAGCCTTATTTTTCAGCAAGATAATGCCGGACCACATACGGCACGTTTTGCTATGAACTGTCTTACAGCATGTCAAACACTTTCTTGGTCAGCCAGATCTCCAGATCTCTCACCAATCCAGCATGTCTGGGATGTGATGGGAAGGCGACTGCATCTACCAGGGGTTGTTGATGACCTGGCCCGACAATTGGAGCAAATTTGGCAAGAAATACCACAGTTGACCATCAGAGTGCTTTATCGCTCTTTGCCACGTCGTGTGGCAGCTTCCATCTAGACTAGAGGAGGTCAACACCTTATTGAGCTCGTTACTTTTTAACTATGTAACTTTGAAATAAATCACTCAATTTTTCTGAAATTTTAATCATTTTCTATTCTGTACATAATCTTTCTTTCCAAAAAAAATTTTTTCTCTATCAAACAACTCGTTCTTCATGTGTGGTTTTTTTATAGAGAGAGAGAGAAAGAGAGAGTGTGTGTGTATTTATGAAAAAAATAATGCAGCTTCACAAATTAAGAGGAGAATAATAAATTTGTCTTTTCAGCAGAATTAGTCTTTGCTTTTTATTGTATAAAATCGCAAGTGAATAATTTAAAATACAGAACTTTAGAAATTTTTCAACTAAATTAACATTTATAAATTCTACTTTAGCTTCAAAAATTAAATTCCGATAAAAAATATCCCTGTAATTAACAACAACAAAAATTATGTATCAGATGTGTATGTGCATATTTAAAAAATGATTATTTAGGTATTTCATATTTTTTTAAATAATCTACGGATATTAATGAGATAAAACTATGTAAATAATCGTATTTACACTTCACAAAATGATTTAATCCTTCATATGAAAATTATTAACCCGGGAGCAGGCACGTTCTCAGTATTAACGTTAATGGTCGCGCTGGGTGACTGAGTCACCCCAATACTTTTTTTATAATTATTTTTATAGAACAAGATAAAAAATCGTAATTCCATTTAATGATTTTACTAACAGAAAGTATACTTCCTTACTTTTAAGGACTTTTCAGTTTTTCTTTGATAATTTGAGAAAAAATATCAATCAAACTGAACCAAGAAGTTTCAAATGTGGGGTACTTTAATAAAGAACAGAAATAACAGACACTTTTTGCTAACAGAACAGGAATGATATTTGCAGGCAAAACTGTCATATTTTGAGTTTATTGTCCTTAGATGATCGACAAATAGCATGTTGAACTTTTTCTTACTTGTGTCTTTTTGACAGGGCGCAGTGTGTCTTGTGGTACACTTATGGCTTCATATTTTTCTTGATGAAGTTCTTTAGATACCATTTGAAAATTTTTCTTTCAACTCAAACGTTTCATTTTCATCGCTTTTCTGAAATTTAATTTCGCTATCATGGTTCATATCCATTATCTCATCAAGTTCTTCCCTTGCTAGATCATTTTCAACTTCTTTCAATAGAGATAGCAGATACCATTTCTTTTTTTATGATCTGCTCATTTACATTGATAAAACTATAATGACACAGCAATAAAAACCACTAAGTTGCTCACAGGGGGAAAATGTATCCTGTTCATACAATATATTTTGAAAAACAAGTGGTCGCGTGAGGAACTTAGTCAAAACAAGTACTTTAAGATTGTAAAAAAAAGACATTTACCACTCACAAAAAAGAAAGAAATATGTGACAAATACATTTTAGTTCCCATGAAGACTGTCATATAGTAGGATACGCTCAAGGTCATTGATAGCAAATAAATAGTTTTCCCAGAATTAACGATTTCGTGAACCTGAGGTGACTCTATGCCCCACGCGACCGCTCCCATGTTAATACAGTAGAGCTGTAGTCTTCAAACTGTGTTCCATGGAACCCTGGGGTTTCACAAGGCATACCCAGGGATTCCACGAGTCACAATAAAAAAAATCGAGAAAAAGTAACTATGTATGCAAAACGGATTTACGTTCTCTATGAAGTTTTTATAGATACAAGTATCTAAAGCTCATCCTATTCAGTAAAACTGAAAATTTTATTTATATATAACAACTTTATTTTGAAACACTTTTTAAACTTTTATTATAATACAATAAAAGAATATTAAAACGTTTTAACTTACATATATTACTACTAGATTGGGAATATTCTATTGTTTACTATCTCGGGTTCCACGAGATAATTTTATACTCGTTAGTTAGCACGTCTTGCGAAACTAAATAGTTTTTAAAAGAAATTGCACCTTTTTGCATGTGTGGAAAAACACCTATAATGAAGGAGAGGAAACAACTTATCAGCATATCAACAGCTTTGATGTTAAAATCTAAATTTAAACAAGAACAGCTTCTAAATTTTAGGTTGCAAATTGATGCAAAATACACGGGATTTCCCACACATCTATAAACATTTTAATGCCATTCAGAACATTGTGTTTAAGTGAAATATATTTCTCAACATAAGTGGCTACGAAAACAAAGAACAAAAAAAATTAAACTCAGAATATATAATGTGATTGCATTTAATCTCAATAGACCTAGACTTCGACAATTTGTGTAAAAATGCTAATATATCCCAGTTACTAAACACAATGCAGGGGTAAGTGACACTTGAATCACAAATTCATATTAACAAACAGTAAAGGGGCCGTGGTTAGCCTAATGGTTAGAACACCGGAAGGCCTGGGTTCGATGCCCGAGGCCAAATACCCTCCGAGTCCACACGGAGTATGTGCTCATTAAATCAGTGGGTTCGAAAGTCTTGTGGGCGATTGCAGCAGATATCAAGGGTGCAGGTGGGCTGGAGAATATTTCCCTCCCCTCCAGTTCTAGGCCTAAAATGTGGAGATAGGTGGTGTCGCCATCTATCGTTTAGAAGTCCAACCTGTCTTAGGCTCTGGCAACTTTCATTCCTTCACTTCGGGAAGGACACAACAACAAAGAGTAAATTATATTTGAAAAAATTAGATTAGAACTTTTTAATAATAAATGCAATTCTTTTTTAAAATTGCCTTTCCATAAAGTACTTATAATATATGTCGATCTACTTTAAATAATTTCTTGAGATATGCTCTTCGAAGTATGTATGGCATGGGGTTCCATGAAAACATTTTCTAGTTCTTGGGGTTCCACGACAGTACCTTCGAGTTCTTGGGGTTCCGTGAGTTGAAGAAGTTTGAAGACCTCTGCAGTAGAGTTTCGAAAACTCGGCACTCAATAACCCCACAGTCCGGATAACTCGGCCACACCCTTGCAGGTAAAAATTAATGCACGTGGAGACCCGTTCAAGTAATGAAGACGTTAACGTTGAGGAAACGTAGAAACTTCTAAAATATCACATAATGAAGGACTAAAGGTATCAAAGCCACCCTTCAATATTTTCCACAACAATGTGCTTTACTGTTCCTTCATTGTCTTCTTGATGAAATCATGAAACGTAGAGTGCAATACCGAAGACTACAGGACATTACGCATTTCTATAAAAAAATAGCCAATTTTTGAAAAGTCAGCTACTTAATTTCCGTTATAGACAGCTTTATCCCTTCGTAAAATATTTTTCTGCGGTATTTCTGATCAGGTAAATTACTGTATACTATGTAGGGGAGACCGGGGCAAGATGACTAATGTCCTAATTTTTCCGTATTCCACTAAGTAGCAGCATCAAATGAACACTACTGGCTCTCCTTTTGGCCTTTCGTTAAACTATAGTATAGACACGCTGAAATAGCCATTTTTGTGTTAGTTGTGAAGCTTTGATTGTTTTTTGATGCCACGATATAACTTTTATGCATGTGTAAATAAGCTCTGCTACAGATACAGGTAAGATATAACGTCTCTCTTTAATATGTATGAGTAACTTGGTTTAAATACTACCTATTACCATGAATAAATGTCAATTAATTGCCTTCCTTCATGGTAATGAGAGTAAATACTTTTAAACAGACAGTCTGGGGCAAGATGACGAGCTCGTCATCTTGCCCCGTGTTTCGGAATTTATTAAACTTACTATTGTTGTCCATTCTATTAAATCCTGTGAGCACTTGTTTGTCTGTGTGTATGTCCGAGTGACCTCGCGCTTCCATCTCTTTTGGGGCTAAGAGGTGCATCGGATCGGGAAAGGTTTCATTCGAAACGGGGTGACCAGAGGAAGACATTTTTGCCATCTGCTAAGCCACCCCCCTAAAGAGGAAGGAATGTAACAATAATTTGCTGCTTTTTAGAGCTATTGGCTTTTATCTGCCACCTTTTCTGATTTTTTGCGAGAAAACGAAGGCTTCTTGAACTTGTAGAAAGAGCCCCACCAGAAACTGTAGGCAACTGTAGTGATAAGGGCTGGAACAATAAGGGCACCCTTTTCTCTTATTTTGAAGCACTTTTATCTTCATGTGAAACCAAGCAAAGAATCTCCTAATCTGTTGATTTTTGACAATCACAAAACTCATATAACTTTGCAGGCTATCTTATACTGCTGAGCGAAAAACATAATCATGGTCGGGTTGCCGTCGTACACATCACATCGTCTCCAGCCCCTTGTTGTGTCATTTTTCGACCCGTTAAAACGCACTATAGCCAAGCATGTGACAACATTATGGTCACTCATCCATAACAAACTATCACAGACAAAAATATTGGTGAGGTTTTGAGCATCACTTACTTCAAATCAGCTACAGTTGGAAATGCCGTTGAAAGGTTTAAAGAATATGGGATCGAGCCTCATAATCCTCTTGTGTTTAGCGAACATGACTATGCTGCGATAAAAATTACAAACCATGCTGCTGTTGACCATGAAACTGAGAATAATAGTGCTAATCCTCAGACCCCGGTAATAGAAAAGCAACTTATAAACCCTCCAGAAAAACCAGAACTTATGGCAAATGCTGATTCCGATGCACCAAAGAAGCCTGTTAGTGTTTTTTTTTATTTCAAACCATTACCTTAAACAACATAATGTGAGAAAAAAAAGAAAAGCAAAAATTGAGCTCTAGCATTCTTACAAGCACACCCACCAAAGAAATGTTAGAACAAAGGGAAAAGCAGTAGGAAGAACATGAAGTTTTTAAAAAAAACAGAGAAAAAAAAGCTCGTGAAGCTAAAAAGGGAGTAAAAAAACTCAAACTGTTCCTGTAGGCCTAAATCTATAAAATCCAGACCAAACATTCTAGTTGTATCAACTTTAAAGGATGGTGTTATAAGATGTCCTGCTTGTGAAGAGCAACCCTCCAACAGAAGAATGGATCCAGTGCTGTAAATGCCAAGAGTGTTGGCATAAGAAATGTTCCAATTATAAAAATGTCATTTTTATTTGTGACTATTGTTAGGTACACAACTAAACACTTCAACATTACGTTACAATGCATTACGCTTAATTTGATACTTTGTAAGATGTAAAACACAGTTATCATGCGTTAAACCATGTAACACATTCAAAAGATAAAATATGCTCAACCTTTTTCAGTGTCGCTATCTTGCCCCAGTACTGGAGCAAGATGACGATTTGTTAAAATTGTGAAAAAATAAAATAATCCTTAACTTCTTTTATTGGAAAAATTAAATGGTAATATATTTTAATACTACAAAGGACTACTCTAACAGTTCATGTAAAATTGATTTTACTACCCTTAAAAATAAATTAATAAACAACAAAAAACTGTTAACGTCGTCATCTTGCCCCTGTCTCCCCTATTTATTACTTTTCATTTTCATATAGTAAATGCTATATGTCTTTATAAAACACGTCCTTTTTCTTTGTACAAGGGTTTTAAAGCAGTTTATGTTCTGCTGTATTCTCAAGCAAACAATAAATACAATTGCAGTAAATTATTTTCTGAGGAAACACTTTTTTAATTCCGTTCTCGATAACCAAGCATTTTCACTAACTTAGCCACCCTTTGGTTCACATTAAGCCGAATTTTCGGGTCTCTACCGTGCATATTGATACAGTTTTTTGAGTGAAACTTGATGAACTTAATTTCAATATATTCCAAGTGTTACATTAAAACTTTTTCAATTTTATGCATGCTTTTGTAAATCTTAAGCTTATTTTTACAGCATGTCTGTCTAGTATTGAATAGTTCAGAAGCTTTGGTCTTAATGGATCGAAATTTGTATAAGATTTTCTTAAATGAAACCATTAATTATAATTCAGGACTGTGTTTTAATTTGTTTATTGAAGGAGGCAAACTCGTCTATTTATGTTTGCCGAAATAATTTCTTAAAAAAATTTTTAAGCATAATTAGTAAAAAAAAAAAATTTAATAATTTTAAAAAAATATTTCAACTATTAATCAATAAAATTTAATTAATTAAACTTAATTTTTTTCCAAATATTTGCTTATAATTTAATTTTTTTTAATTAAATATAGGTTTGTGATTTATTTTTTATTTCGGAATAATTTCATTATTTTTTTAAAAAACACAAAGAAATATAATTTAAACATTATAGTGACGAACAAAAATGAAAAAAGGATGAATGATGGCATTACTTTTTCAAATTATGCTCCTATTTATATTTAACAATCACAGTTATTCTTATTTAATATTTTCTGTGAAAGTTCCATAAGAAGTTAATAAATTGCTTTTTATCTCAGAGTTTTACACTGAGTATTACCAAACAGTATTTCCAAGCACTTTTTCAGTAAAAGTTCAAAATGTGCGTACTAAAAGTTATTCTCTTTCTTACAGAATTTCCCTCCTTAAGTATATCATAAATTAACCATCAATTTCTCTGACTTTCTCCACGAAATACATTTTCTCGTCAATTACTGGATTCTTAGAAAACTCTGAGATAAGAGTTTCCATAAATTTGATAAACAATGTTATAGAAATTGATTTTCATTACGGAAAGTTCCTTATGAGCTTAATTCTCCAAATTCTTAATAAATGCATAATTGTTTTATAATAGGACTTTTTAAACTTCTTGGGCTCTCCATTTGAACTAATACTTTGTGAAAAGTAATTACTATGAGTTAACTTAATTACAGACTTTCTCCATAAAGAAATTTAATTTTTGAACATTGCATTCTTTTTGGAAGTAATTTTTGGTAATGCTCTAATAATATTCTATTATAAATTATGCACATAAACGTTCGTAAAAAATATGCGTTAGACTATTTTTAATATTACTTTAAGAATACAAATAATTTTAAGTTACGTACATTTAGTAGTTAATCAGTTCATTTTAAGTATATCTAAATCCATTTTAGTTCTGTTGTTCAACTGTTTTCGATTTCACACACACAGTTGAAATATCTAAAAATCCAAAACTATAACATTAAAATTAAAGCAAAAAAAATTTTTTTTAGAAATTCTTAATTTAAAAGATGTTAAATAATTTAAAACTGGAGCTTACGTATTATACAACCGACCAAGTTCGCCAAATCAAAAACCATTGCCAATTCAAAAGACGTCGCCAAAGGCTGTCATCACATGCGTAATTAAGATTACTGTCTTTGTACATGTTGGGAACTGTTTTCAAATATTGGCTGAATATAGTGGTATTTGGCGATGTCTTTTTATTTGACGAATTGGTCGACGGTATGATACAGAAGTACTAAAATTATTTACATCTCTAAAGGAGAGAATCGTAGATTGAACACTTCATTTAAATTGAGTTTTGTCACAAATTGATCACCGTTTTTAAAATATTTCATTTTTTTTTAAATTTAAGGATACATCATATAGATAAGTTAATGAACGTCGAAAACTAGTTGAATAAATGTCTTAAGCTCAGTTCATTAGTTTTAATTACTTTGATATAAATTTATGTTAAGAATACATCACTATGAAAATAAAAATTGCGCGAAATAATTATTATTCTAAGAAATAATAAACGTGACAAATAAATAAAAGTTGTTTGAAGTTGTGTTAATCTGTTGCATATATTTTGGTAATAAATTAAGAGTTATATGTCGTTAAATAATTGGACTCATCAAACATTATATTTAATTAATTATTTTCATTTTACTGAATAATTTTATTAAGTTCACAAAAATAATGATTTATATAAGTTTTTATACATGGATAGTTATATAAATTTTTAAATTCAAATATTTAAAAAAAATTTAATTATCATTAAAATAGATTAAATACATACTAAAATTAAAATTTAAATTATTGAAAAAATTTCCATGAATACAGAAAAATTAAATAGAGGAAATCTCATTGTCTTAAAAGATGTTTTCAATTTTTCTTTTCAACATATGGGAATGGAATTGGTGAATTTTTATTTTTTATGTTTTAAGAATCAACATTCTGAAACTCTAATTGGAGAAGTTTTGGGACTTTATTAAGAAGTAATATAAATTCAAATCCCATAAGGGAATTATTCATTGTAATTTTAAATTTTTAATGAATTGTTGCAATATTTTTAGTGAATATTAATTAAGGTGTTGTTCGTACTAATGCATATTATAAATTTTGTAGATTTTATTCAAAACTTTACTTACAATTCACATAGCTTTAATAAGTAATACCAAGCAAAAGGATTCGAAGTTACTTCTAACTATTTATAAACTAACCCCGACACCATTATTTAGGAATGTAATAAGTTTCTTCCACACCATGTTTACATTTATAAAAAGTAACTTATTACTGGATATTCGTGACATACTTCAAATGTCTTATATCTTGATTGGATATAAAAAAAACTGTGTTTAAACACAATCTGTGACTCATATTTGAAGTGAATTCGCTCTTTTATGAATACTTTCATCAGTATAATTAACATAAGATTTTAAATTTCGTTGAATATTTATTTACCTTTATTTGCATTTATCTTATAGGTTTGATATTTTGATGGAAGCATCGAAAAATAATTTTTATTTGAAAATGTTCATTTTCAAATTAAAATTTTCATATGCAAATTATTCTCTTTTATTTACCTGAATAAGTTCCTTTTAAACATTTTATCATCTTTAGGCAATTTTAAATAAGTTTTCATCAACATTTGGCATCACTAAAAATAAATATTTCTCAATATAATTTAAAAGATATTCATCCCTCCAAATGTATATTTAAATAACTCACCAAACTACGTTTCATTTTACATAGGTTAGAAATTCAACATGAAACTTTTTACTCTGTTGCTTCATTATTCAGAAATTTTGTTTTGTATTTTATTAAAAGCTATGTATCACTTCATTTTCATAAGAAAGATTCTTAACAAGACTCGTAATTATTCCTTCGAAAGTTTCAATATCGGCCCTTAAGGTATCCGGCTTCCCTAAAATTGTAAATTTTGTAAAAACTCACAACATATTTTTTATGATTTTACTTTATAGACCATAATATTAGCTTTATAAAAATACCAATTTTATTATTTTCCGTTCTCTAGAACAAAAACTACAAGTGTTTTAGTAAACGCAGATGCCATTACTTTAAGCAAGATATATGTCATACTTTAAAACGCGTTTTACTCAAAATGTGATTTTTTTTTAAATGCTCAAACGGAGTCAGCGATTGCTAAAAAAATTTTGAAAATAATTAACTGAAATTGTTGTGCATGTTCTGTATAATATAAGAAGTGTTTTAACCTCCACAGATTTATCAATCACTATTTTATTACAAAATTTACATTCCCTTATGTTGATATAATTACTGTTTTTTTAAGCAATTCCATGCAATAACTAAGATAAAATGCTCTAGTTTTTGTAAAAATTTAAATATCTCTTATCCCGAAGGTCGTTTTAAAGAAAAACAATATAGCAACACATCAAAATTGAAAAATTAAAAATTTGTTCATAAACTTTTGATACAGAATGAACCGCGTTTATGTTATTTTTTGTAAATTTTTAGCAATTTTTTCCCCGTTTTAGTAATAATAATTTGTTTCTCTTCTTAATTTTAGCATATTTTTCTAGAAAATGTACTAAACAAATCTAAAAATTACAAATAATTTCCATTTCTCTATTTTTACAAAAAAAAAAAAATTGTCGCAAGTAGTCGGATACTTAACATGACTCGTAATTATTCCTTCGGAATTTTCAATAGCTTCCCTTAATAACTTTTTATCAGAATGACCATAAAAAATCATTCTTTATAACATGATAAAATTCTTGCAATCAGGTCTTTTTTTTTAATTTTTTATTTTATTTATTTATTTATTTTTTACTTATTTAATTATTAGTGCAGGCATTTTACTTTGAAAATACCATTTTCATACCGAGCATGGAGAGTAAAAAATATATGTATGCATATTGAATTTAAAAAAATGAATAAAATGTTTAACTTTATTTGAAATGAAAAACGAAATGACTGTCTTAGAAAAAAATATCAGAAGGTTAAAAAGTAGTTGAAATAAAAAAAAAAGCAAACTGAAAAAAATGGAAATTACATAACTACCGGTATCGATCTCTGTGGCTGCTTACAAAAGAAGTTTTATTTAATTTAATTTCTCAATACATAAAAATTGGAAATAAATTTGAAGAAAGAATTCGATTTGATGAAAAAGAATTCAGACCTCAAAGGAAAGAACTAGATGGAAGTGCTCAAAATAAAAGAACAGAGAAACAAATTACATTGAAAATATGTTTTACAATCTAATCTAGGGGAAAAAAGTGGAGTTGTAAAATTCGAGTTACATTTCGAATTGATGTCCGTTAATTGATAGTTACATTTGTTAAATCATATCAGACATCTTGAAACAATATTTTAAAGTAAAAATTTTATTATATAAAAGATTCGTGATTCAATTTTTGATAGACATTAAACGCTTTTAAAATGAAATTATGATAAATTAAAATAACATTTATATAAAATTAAATATTTCACTTTTAGAAATAGAGTAAGTTTAATTTATTTTGATTATGAGCAAAAAAAAAAATTTTTTTTTATATGTAACTACCAGAAACTGGTTTTTGAAAAAAAAATTTATGTTGTCATTTTTGTCACGTATTTCAGAAACCTTTTGGAAGATTTTGTTCTTATCTTTTTACTTTTCTCAGGGACTTTAAGAGAAATAAACAAGCCAAGAGTGTTTTATATACATTTCTGAAATATAAAGTTTCCGTATCATGGCCTTTATTGCATTCCTTGTATGTATTAGGTTAGAAATCAATTTTGCTTGAAATAAAATCGATGAAAGAAATTAGACACATGTCATGTTAGAATTCCATAATGAAGTTTGAAAATATTTTTATAATTGGACCAAAAAAATATTTTATCAATACATTAAAAAAAATACATATTATCAATATTTTCTGTTAAAACTCTTACTGATTCTTTAAAAAGTAATTCAAGAGTTATTTTTGAAATCTTTTTTTATGTTCATCAACAAATCAGAAACTTTGAAAATTCTTAAATATCACGTTTTATGATATTTGAATATTAAAAACGCTGAATTGTCATAACACTCTTTTCTGTCTATTTGTAAAGATTTATATCTAATGAAAATCACTACCATGTACACCTAGAATTTTAAATAAATTTTCATCTGTTTTCTTTGTATCTTTATTTAAAATATTTAATCCACCTAAATTTAAGGTTTCTTAACCCTTTCTCTCGTTCAGATTACTTTGACAATAAGACAAAGAGTATGAACCATTATTTTATATAAACTCTTCCAGCCATACCATTAATTTCATGTAAATAAATAGATTTACATTGAATCAAATTGCTTCATTTAGCTACATTTAAAAAAAAATTCTTCAAAATGAAGAGCAAGTTAAAGAAATATGTATTCTTTTTTCCTTAACATAACAGAAATTATAAAAGTAGTAATAAAAAAATAACAATATTCAAAACTTTAATAATATAAAACATATTTTCTGAGTAAATTTCTTAAAAAAATTATTCAATAAAAAAAGATTAGGGAAAACGCAATTGTTGTTTATCGAAAAAAATATTTCTCTTCGGTCTGTTGGATAATTGATGGAAGATTCAACTACTATTTGAATTTATTGCATAATTTTGTTTTTAAAAAAGAATTAAAACCCCATTATCTATACTTGAAGACAGAGATCAGTAAGTTTTTAATTTCACGCATCATAACTCACTCATCATAAACTCACACATCATCCTCAGAAATCTTTCTATAGATAAAATGGATCTCTTATTTTCATATTTTGGAACAGCTGAGAACTCCAATAAATTTTCATAGCAATTTTTATTTTTGATATACACATTAACTAACTTTTCGCCATTATTCGCTAAAAAGAAAAATTAAAATCTTTCCGGCTTACCCCGAGCTATACTCGAGCGTGTGAAACGTATCATCCTGGCTCATCCCGAGTGTAGCTTGGGGCACTATGAAAATTTATACTATGCAATCGGCCTTTCCCGAATTATTTCACATGGCTATTTTATCATTTCGAATAATGGAAAATTACCCTCGGTGGAATTTTCTGCAAAAAGAGGTCATCCTTCTGCTTCCCATCTTCCCGCTTGTCTAAATGACACTTTGTTGACTACATTCTTCCCAACATAGAAGAAAACTAATCTAACAAGACAGTGTATATTATTTGCTGCTCAAAGAAAAACAGTACAGGAAAGAAGGTAAGAAGAAAAAAAAATTTTACTGACCAGATTGCAATATTGGGTTACGTACAGTACCGTGTTTTTGAATTTATCATACACAATCGAACTTTGATTAATAATTTCATAATAATTTAGGTAAATGCAAAAGATGTAAATAAAATTTGCAATTCAAGATAAAAGCTAGATATTCTAAGCTTTATATTTATAGTTAGCTCCAAAGTCTAGTGATTTCTGCTATACAGAAAGCCAACTTTACAGGTAAATTAAGAATTTATTTAAATAGAATTTTACATTAATTTTTAGGAAATTTTGTATGTGAATAATGTTATTATGAGCTGATATTTTTATCCATAATCTAGAAATTAAATGAACTTGGAAGTGGTTAAAATTTAACATATCCCTACACAAGGAGTTGGATTTATTATTAATTATAAATATACAGTTTTTTTTAATTATAAATATGCAGAAAAAAATTTGTAATTCTCTTGGAATCTTGAAAACATTGAAAATTAAAATTAAAATGAACCGTTACAGCAAGAAAGTTTCATTTCTTCCTTTAAAAATACGTTTAAAAGCAGGGCTTCGAACAATAGTATTTTTTGTTCCGGTTCAACTAAAAAAATACATTGGTTCAGTTACGGCTTTCATTTTTCGGTTCAGTTCCAAATGAATAGTTTTATTTTATGTATATTCTTATTTGTACTAAAAATAGAATTCTATCATAAGCAAAAATGTAATCTTATGGCTGACATGTTATGATGATAATTATATGGTTGATGTTAAATTGGAAGACATTGATAAGTTGGTTGCAATAACAAAATGACTGAAGTATATCGAACCGAAATAATCCAATATTTTTTGGTTCAGTTCCGGTTCGAAGCCCTGTTTAAAAGAGCTAAGGCTTAAGCGATTTACAGCGTACGTGTAGTTTATTCTTTAAAGGTTTCAATAAACTATGATTTAAAATAAATTAGTTTTCCTTTAAAATTATGAAAATTTTGTGCACTGAGATAGCTTAAATTTCATTGTTTTGTTAACAAACTGTCAGAAAACATTACCGATCTATATTTAGAGTTCTCTCTCTCTCATTCTTCTCTATTCACATCATATAATATTTCGAAATCTATTAATAGAGTTGAATAAAAAACACCCTCTTATTTATTTGATACTTTTAAAATATTCCACTAATATATGTATAAATATACTTATTCTACCACTTATAATATATAAATACTATTCACTTAAAGAAACTATTTCTTTCTTTGCAAACAGTTTGACTATATGATTGTTTAGGGTTTTTGGATATTCTAAAAAATATCCCAGAAATGTTTTCCGTTTTTTTATCCAAAGATATTGGTGGTGATAATTTAAATTCTTTTATTAAGAAATACAGATATTTTGCATCATTTTTAAAATATAGCACTGATTACAAAGGATCACAAATATTTTATACAAAATCAAAAATTTTACCTTTTCTTGTAATTTCAAATTTCTTCTTAAATATTTAGCAAGGACAAATTATAATATTTTCGGTAAAATGCGTTTATAGCTTGTCTTAATATCAACGAAAAACTTATTGAATATTACTATAAATTAATATAATAATTTATTATGTTATACATAACTTTAAAGAATAATTCATAGAATTCACCTTAAATCATTTGTGTGTGTGTGTTATTAATGTTATTGTTGTTGTCATGTTCTTCCCAGAGGTAAGGAGTGAAAGTTGCTAGAGCCTGAGACAGGTTGGATTTCTATACGATATATGGCGACACCACCTATCTCCAACTCCACAATTTAGGCATGGAACTGGAGGGGAGGAAAATATTATCCAGCCCCCTGCACCCGTGGTTTCTACTGAGACCGCCCTCAAGACTTTCGGACCTACTGATTTAACGAGCACGTACTCCGTGTGTACTCGGAGGATATTTAGGGCATCGGAACCCAGGCCTTCCGATCTGGAGTTCAATGCTCTAACCACCAGGTTACCCACGGCCTTTGTGATATTAATTAATACGTGTCATGAAACTCTCTTCCAAGAACTTAATAAATAAAGAATATGAATTGAATAAATAAACGTATGATATTAAATTTAGTAATTTCCTAGCATGTAATTTTATATAAATTTTAATACACAAAGTTTCAATATGTTTTTAATACTTTAAATAGCTTTCTGGCTACTTCTTTGTTGATAACATATTTATTTTCCCATACATTATTTATTCATTAAAGTCGTTACTTTTTAGCTAAATATTTTAGTTTATTTGTACCTAACTTACTCCTAACTCTAACATATCTTCAAAATTTGAAAAAATTTCTTAATTCTTTTGAATTAATCATACATGTTCTCGTTTATATTGACTGCAGTTCAAAAGCAAACAACTAGTAAAATAACATACAAAAGTCAATTTCTTTAACAATTTGATATATTTTGTAAGGCATACAATTTATTCAAGAAAATACATTACATTCAATTAAACTTTGTTTACAAGGTCGAATTTATGTTAAAGGATACTCAAAACATAAAAAGTTATTTCTATGTGTGGATTACGTCACTTTTAAATTATATTACTTACTGTACATTGTTAAAATTCTTAGAATTCTGTTTGTTGTTTTTTTAATCTTTTAAAGAAAACTGATGTAGCAATAACTTTATATCATAATTTATTTTTAATAGTTACTAGAAAGGATAAGTATAGAACAACTTATCCTTTCTGGTTCAAAATTTAATAAGAAAAGATAATGCCCGAAGGTTAAACTGCATGCTCTTAAAATCAACTGGTTTACAAATTTGTTCAGCTTGTTTCAAGTACAGCTTCGTTCATGGTACTTTTTATCTTCGTTAATTTTATTTTGTAAGTTTTTAATTACTCTGTTCTTATAAATTCATTGTATTGGTATTGTTATGTAATTGTTTTATTTTGTAATGTACTTGTTTGTCTTTGTATAACATTTGTTTTTGTTATTGCATTATTTCGTTACCTTTGTTTTGCTATTTATTTTTTATTTTATTTATCTTATTTTGTTTGTTTTACTTATTTGTACTTTGAAGTGCCCCCAGAACTATTTTATCTGTCTTCAATAAATAAAAAAAATAGTTTATTTTACGTAAGATTTTAAAGTAAACTCTTACATATAACTTTGTATTTATTTCAAATTATTTTAAACGTATTCCATTACTACAACAGCTTAGACATTCATTGCCCTCAATTTTTTATGCTAATGGATATATACCGCATTGATTCTATAAAACACAGAATCGAACATATTATTTCAAGCGCTAAATGCAGACACATGTTTGTTTGTTTTTTCAATTTAAAGTAATTTTCTTTTCTTTGTTCATTTTAATGATGATTGGACTTATTTCGTATGACTTCTAGAATTATTAGAAGAATGCTCTCACACTGGATGAGGTAAGGTATTTCTATTTAATTAAATGATTTCACAAACTCTCAGCTTGGGTGATGAAATGAAATTTATCTAAGATAAATAAAATAACTTAATTTATAAAAAGATGAGACATGGATGTTTTAGCTACATCATTTGCGAAGCTAAATATTATCTATAGTCTCATTAGTTGTATTCCATATGAGCTATAATGATGTGATTAGAGAATATTTCCTTTAGAAAATATAATGATTCAGATAATCACTTTCTGCTCCCAGTTTCCGTGAAAAGACACCGTTATAGTTTCCATCAAATGCAGTTCCTTTCATCTCTTTGAATATTTGTATTAAAAAATCTGGAAACTAATCTAAGTTCTCCAAAAGAAATATAATAAATGAAACAAAACAAAATCAAATACAAAATTAAATAACTTTAACCCTTTAACTACTTTACCTATACTCAATACGAACAACCGAAAGCTGGTCACAACCGTTTTGCCCGAAATCTGTACGGGCAATGATATATTCTTCTATCTATCTTTGATTTGCATATATTTTTAATTCTTATCGTGAGATTATTAGTGCTAGTATATTTTTAGTGCAGTTTGTCGATGGCGTAGTTTATCTATGGTACTGAAAAGCTTCTTATTCTATATTTTCTTTCTAGTTTCTTTGTTTTTCATTGAAGGCAGGAATTTAGATCCTTGAAAATTTTCCATAAAGAAAAGGGATTGTCAAGGAAATGTGCAATTTGTTATTTGAAAGGAAATGAAAATGGAAAGATAATCCAAAAAAACCGATATTATTTCTGTCCCCAATGTTAAGACTTAGTATTGCACCAAGCATCAAATTGTATGAGAATATCTACATACCAACACACACAAAAATCTCAAACGTTTGGAAAAGATATGCGAACATGAAATGTTTTGGTAAGTATGCGAAAAATTCTTTTCAGATAGGTGAAACATTTTTCATAGCATGCTGTGTATTTATAAAAAGCAAAATATAGGAGGTTTGTTAACCCTACAAGGGAGCACGAGCAAATTAAAAAGTCGAAAACAAAAGATTATTTGAAAAAAAATATATTAATTAACTAAAAGTATACAAACAAAATACATTCTAACATAATAAAAAATAAAGCACACATTTACACTGGCATAATACACTTATAAATATATCAGTACCTCGTAATATATTTTATAATTAATTTAGCAATTCTAAGTCAAGAACACGTTTAATAACTACCAGTAAACTCATGGTCTTGTCATATGTAAAATTATATGCATAAATTAACACTTATCTTGATAATTTGTACGATTTATAATTAATCCCTTAAATACCGATTAAAAATTACACGATTCACGCCCCAATGCCACCGTTTAGCGAGTAGGCCACCGGTAACACGTATGTGTTGTATTTGGAGAAATAAATAAGCAAGTCCTCTGAAATATAAGTAAATCCTTCGCAAACACACACACACTGTCAAGGTCATTTCATTTCATTCCAAAGCCTTCGGAATAATTTCATTTCATATATACGTCCTGGGCAATTACCGCACTAGCTGAGCAAAACGTTTATATACGCCGGTGGCGCTAGAAGAAATTAAAGTCGTATTGTAGCTTTAGCGTCAATGTACAGTACTATTTAATTCAATACATCGTTATTGTATGGAGGGGGGGGGCGATGAAAATCATGATTGAATATTGGGTGCAAATATTGAAAGTTTGAGAAGCACTGCCAACATAGAATTAATTTTAATTTTAACTTTTTTTAGAATGTTCGAAAAACTGTTCAAGAGTATTAAAAATTGAAGAAATAAAAAAAATTTAAGATATTGAAATATTTTTTTAAAAAACTTTAAATTTAGAATAATTGTTTATATAGAAAGATTCTTTCCTTCTGAATTGTATATTTCATGTGTGTTCACACAGGGTTAGTGTAAACATCTTTACATAAACATACAAATAAAAAAACAATTGTACAGAACACCGTTTCCCCTTAAAAGGAAATATTTAAAGTAAATGAATAAATTTTAATTACTTAAGTAACATAATAATTTAATTCAGTAATTCAAATTCGGTAACTAATTAATGACTATAATAGTAAATTACATCTTACCCTACAATTAATTTTTTAGTAAATGAACAAACGCACTTATTTATATTCCTTAGATATTATAATTAGTCTTTCTACTGGAAATTAAGATGAAATATTCCAAATAATAGTACCAATCTGAATAAGCCATGCTAATTAACAAAAGAATGCAAACTTCATGTCCAGATGCAAAAATAATTTTCCCATCAGGAACAATTTCGCTTTGAAAACCGTAGCGTTAATGACATAGATAATAACACCATTCATCACATTCTAATACAACCATTGTGCCTAAAGTGAATATCTTTCGTGTATTTGTTAAGAACATTCGTCTCTGTTTTCTCTACATCCCTTTCTCCTTGATTTTGTGTCTCCCTTATATATGACACTAACAATAAGAGTAAATATGTTTAACTCTGCATCATTTTCTAGGTATTCATTCCAATCTGAATTGGCTTTATTACCTTAACTTCTTAACTGGTTTACCCGTACATCATACGGGATACCGAAAGCTAATCACAACCGCTTTGCCCGTACGCTGCAAGGGCACTGATATTTTCTTCTTTCTTTCTTTTATTTGCTCATATTTTAAATTCTTATAATGATATTATTTGTGCTGATGATTTTAAGAAATGCAGTTTGGCCTCGGTACTGAATATTACTCATCCGGACTTTCCTTTGTGATGAAGGTGAAATTTTTTCTTTGAAAACAGGAATTTAGATTCTTAAAAATATTCGATAAAGAACAGGGATTGGCAAGGCAATGTACAATTTTTGGCTTGAGGAAAATGAAAATGGAAAGATATCTAAAAAAGTCGATATTATCTCTTTCCCCATTGCAATATAAAACTTAGTATTGCATCATACTAAATCTTACGAACATGAATTTTTTTTTGTAAGTATGGGGAAAAAATTTTAAGTCATATGAAACATTCTTCATAGCATGCAGAGTGTACTGATAAAAAGCAAACTTTTAGGGGGTTTTGTGTTCCACAATTTTAAAATAAAAAACAAAGCAAAAACTTTAAAATTGAAAATTAAATTAAAATTCTTCCATTTTCACATTCTGTTAAGTATTATCTTTCGTTTTATACAACAACAAAAAATTTGTTTATTTTGGGACATTTTTGGCAATAAAATTCACTGCTTAAAGGGTCAAAGGTTAAAAAAGGATCCACATGTTATATGACTATTAACACATGTGGTTAAGAAACTAGTAAATTTTTTAATTACATTCAATATATTATGACTAATATATTAAGTCTAAAAAATGTTTATATTATCAAACCTGAGAACAATAATTAAAGAAGAGATAAGACTTAAAAAGCCCAGTAACTAAATCTTAATAAAACTTTAACATAATTTGAGTGCTATATTATCTCTGCTTTGTTTCCTGTACACATTCCAAAATAAACATAATAATTATTGTCATAGAAAAAAATAGTTTAAATACTTAAGTTTGCAACATTTAATGAAGACTGTCCTTATCAAACATTTTATTTTATCACTTCTACACATCTTTGCCCTTGATCTATTATTATCTTGGTCTTGGGTAAAAAAGAAAGAAAGCCATTACTATAAAAAAAAAACTCCATTCCATTCCAAAACCCATTCATAAAACCTTCCCAGATATTTCGTCAGGTTCAACCTTAGTTCACCGGTCGACAGAGACGCAATACTGCAGACGTCAGCAAAGCTGTTGAAATATCTACTGACGTCGGCGAACGAGATTCCGTACGATGTCCTGAGGTTCGATGATCCAGAGATCTACAGCAAAAAAAAAAGAGGGAATTTACCAATAGTTTACTTTTGTGGAAAGTATGCATGAACAATGCATTTATATCAGTGAAAGATTTTTGCTAGGGTACTGAAGATTTTATTCATAGACATAACAAAAACATTTTACAGTAGGAGTTGGGGGTTTGCCCCCCCCCAAAATATTTGTATTATTTTCTTATGTTTCATTATTATTATTATTAATATTATTTTCTGAAAATTTGTTGGATTTTTAACGATGTTATTTATATTTTCAAATATGGTGGGCACTTTTTTTTTTATTTAAGTGAGGGAGTGTTTATTAACGCCGTGCTTAAAGCAACACGGTGGCTATTGGCGGCGTAATTTTGAACACGGTCAAATGACGAGGATGACACCTGAGCAGGCACCCCACTGTCCCAACTTCCGTGCTACTCTTTTAATCACGATAGATTTAATGTGTGCCAGCCTCTCTGCACAACAGGCCTTCAGTGCCATCCACCACTGGATTAAGTTAGTAGTCGAGTTAAGTTTAACCCTAAGTTCTAATTTTTAATTTCTAACCTCAACTCGACAACGCTGACCGCGAGTTCGTGACCATGACAATCAAGCGCTACCATTGCCATTCTTTATATTTGAAATATTAAATATTAAAGTCTGAAGTTTAAAAAATAATAATGGCTTGATCTTTTTATTCATGGAGTATACAAAAATCTTTTAAATCATATTGCTAGGTGTTTCATCTATTGTTACTCGACTTAAAAAGCATAATCTCTTTCTGTTAAATTTCGTTAAAAGGTTTTTTTTTTAATAATTGTTATTAAAAAAGGGAATAAATATGCACAAAACCTCGTATAGTCTTAAACTTTTTAACCATCAGAGAGCTGTTGCTTTAGCTACCAATGAACTGTATCTTACCACTTTTCAACTACCCGTTTTCATCAATCAAGTTCACACATTCATATTATTGACAAAAACAGGCATTTTTAAAAAAGTAGTTAATTTTCAAAAACATGTTACAACAGTGATATATTCATCTTATTATTCGTTCTAAACTAAAATAAAACTCCCCCAGATATTAAACAATAATTTATCAAACCATTGATGTGTTTTGTAATTTACTCATATAGCTAGTAAATTCCAAGATAAAATAAAAGGTTGCACTATTTTTTTTGTTACTCACATACACATATAATATGTATATTATGCATTTATAAAGAAGGAAAATTATATAGTAAAAAATTTCAAAACTTTGCTTTAGTTCAAATACTTGTAAAAAAAATAATACCTTATCTATAAAACACCCCATGCTTATATGTTTTTACTTTTAAAATGTAATACAATTTATAATTTGTTTATTACATTTAATAAATGTTTATTTCTCTCTGGATATTTTTACAAGAACGAGGGATGAAAAGACAATAATTAATAAATCTTTGCAAACATTTTTAAAAGTTTTAAACGTTTTTCTTTATTCTGCTTTAATTTTTTTTTTAAATCAAACATTTTTGTCATTAAAAATTTTAATGAAAATGAAATAACTTAAGTGTGATTGAATGGCAATATAAAATGGCTTATCATTTGTGTCGCCATCTAGTCGTGAAAATATAAACTAAAAAATTAAAGAGAGTTTAAAATAAAGTTTTCAAACAAATCAACAGACAAAAATAAATTTAGGATTTTGCCCTTAAAAATATGAAATGAATTAATTATTATAATATAATAAGCAGATTTAAATTACATATAAATATATATATATATATATTCCAACACACACACACACACAAACGTTATTTTCGTTAAATACTGTTTTAATAATATATGTTAAAGTAATGTGACAAACACACAGCAAAACTTTTTTAATTAACGCAGATCAATGAACAAATGATTCGCTTAAAGCTCGCAAAATATTTATTTGTTTTTAATAAATAAAATAAAATTATTAAAACTCAAAATGCATTTTAAAATGGATTTTTGGAACTGTCATTGCTCTTAACATGGACGTCGTTCATTTTCTGAAAGAGGATAACACCTAACATAGACTCGTTTAAAACATAAATGAAAATATAAGCTTCCTAAGAGATAAACATGTTTTCAATTTTATTTTATTTTTTAACAAATGAATAATCTAAAATGCAGATTGCCAGGGTTTTATTTAAATGTGCGTGTTTAGAATGATTTTAAATGCTACGAAATTTATGTTATATATGTTACATATACCTTACAATTATCTATTATATTGTTTTTTTACATCTAAATATACTTATAATTAAATCTGTCCCTACAACGAAAGAAGTAAAATCTTTTAAAAGAGGAAAAATCTACTTTTAAAAATAATTGAAAAAAAGAGAACCTATTCGCAGATTTGCTTTAAAAAAATTTCAACTTGAATAAATACACTTTAAACATAAGTAAAGTATATTTACTTGCAATGCGTAATATACGCGCATGTGTGTATGTGTGTTTCATTACATGCATTATATCTACAGTTATCGGAAAGTTAGAGAACTACGTTATTTATATTAAACCCTGGTTTCACGTAAAGCTTTTCAAGGATTTAATCATCCTTGAAAAGAATAACTCATATTTAATATTTATTTTCCATGAAGCATTTTTTAATTAAAATTGTTAACTATTTTAGAAGGATGCTAATTTTTGACAGTTGAAAAAATTATGCACAAATATTAAAGACTTAAAAATGGATCTATACTAGACCACTAAAAATATTCATTCTAATTTTCTTTAAAAATGTTTCTCAAACGCAAAAATGATTGAATATTTCACAATGAATGAAACCGAAAGCATTTCAATATTCTCACCGGTATTTACTCGTTACTGTAACCCAGAAAATTCACAGAATGAGATTCAGCAAAGTGAAAATTCTAGTTTATGAAAGTGTTACAAGATTCCCGCTGGGGCTAGAAGTAAGGCAAATGATTTATAAATTAATTACGGATTTTCAAGTAAGATAGCAAAATGCGGTCAAAAGCAGACTCTACATGTTTGATATACATAAGAGTGGAGTACTACAAAAATACGTCCAATGTTTTGGTGACTTGGTCTGTAACACAACTGAGATCCTAAGTTAAGGTAAGTTTCAAAAGGTATAACTTTAAAAATAATATAATTTATATCATTTGAGAGATTTCCTTCCTTGAAAAAAAGTTACCAATACATACAGTGGAAAAAGCAATTGGAAACAGCGATAACACGCGCTATTTGATAGCCTGTTGCTATATAATAAAAAGGAACTACGCACTTGATTTAGATCTGAATATAAATTAAAATATATAGTATGTAAATATGAAATATGTTCTTTGAAATTATTTTTTAATATATCCTTTAACGTTGGAAATTATTATCTTTTTCATACTCTATTATCTTCGGCTTTTATTTAATAATTTATATAACTCTAATTTTTCTTACACTTTATTTTACTTACTGATATTTAATATTTTGATTTTATAAGTTTGTTGCTGAAGTTGACATCCTTTTGTAATGGATCTCTAGGTGGAAATTGTGCAGTTAACTATTGGAATTCGAATTTGGTGTGTGTTTTGATACATAATGAAAAACCTGTAGCTTTTAATGATTGATTTTATTATGCTTTGGATTACAAAGATTGTTTTCATTGTTTTTACGTGTAAATATGTGTTTTTGTTTACGTTCTATTATAAATGAAGAAGTTTATTTATTTCTAATTGATTATGTGGCCCCTATTTTAGACACTGAACCATCGAAACAAAAATGACCAATCGGTCATTTATAAATGTATCAATTATGAAATTAGTTATTAATTTTTCTAAAAGTTATAGCATTCTTTAATAGTATTTTGAATCATTGTGAATCCTATGTCTAATTAATAAAGCCTCGCCTGATAATATTTCCTCGTAGTAAGCAGCTTTATTGTACTATATATTTAATTATAACTTGCATCAAAAAAATTCACCTGAATTTTTTTTTAATTTTAGTAATTACCTTATTTTTTTTATGTTTCAATTTTTTTTTTTTGTTATGTTTCATTTTCTTAATCCATATAAGCTACTAAAATACGTTTGTCAGTTGATTATTCAAATGGAGAAACATATTTCGATTTAACTTAGGCAAGATAAAAATGAGTTAAATTATTTAGACTATAATATGCATTACATTTCAGTATTGATGCAGTATAATATGCAAATTGTATCAGACAATTTCAAATGCATAATTTAAAAAACTAGATTCCCTACTCTACTATACATAAAAAAAATTTAAAAAATAGGTACTTATAAATCTGGAATAAAAATGATTGGTTTTAGTGTAATCCTCTAGAAACAAAACTGAAAAATAACAATCATTACGAGATTATTTGGTACTTTTCCGTTTCGCCTGCGTAAGCGATAAAGTCGCCAAAAATGATACAACCCACGCCAAACTGAATATTCTTGCTGGTAACCTTTTACTACCACATTTCAAAACAAGTCGTGATCTTTTCTTATCATTAACGTCTTTTGGTACTTACATATTATCGCAAACCGTACCGGTGATATTACAACCTCTGACAATAAAGTTCTGGAAATAGTCCTGTAGCATTAACGTAAATGAAATATTAATGAAAGTTGCCTTTCTGTCCTTCAAAATAGTCACCTCTCATAACTATGGACCGCTGAGATCTACTACACATGTCCTGGAAACTTTGTAAGAAGTCTTCTTTAGAGATGGAGTTCAAAACCCTCGTCACGTTTTGTTGGATGTCACAAATTTCGCAAAACCCTTCCCTTTCAAAGCGAGTTTGAGTAGTGGAAATAGGAAGAAATCTGGAGGATTGAGATCTGGCGAGAATTGTGGATGTTCAATTTGCACCACTCCTTTTTTGCCAGGAACTGTTTGTCAATATTGGCTGTGTGAGGGCGAGAATTGTCGTGTACAAAAAGTCATGAACCTTGTGCGTACTGGGGTCTTACCCTGCGTAGATGTTCCATGGAAGGGATCAGAACTTCAATGTACCTTGCAGCCAGCTATCATGCGCACAGTTAATCGATGATCTTTCGTGATTAATTTTTTTACTTTCTCAATGTTTTCGTCACTGACGGAGGTCGCAGGTTTTTCTCTACGGGAGTTATCAGAAACACTTTCCCTGTCTTCTCGAAAACAGGCCAATCTCTCATATACACACTTCATGGACAGTGATTGATCTTCATAAATACGTACCAGCATCGATTAAGTTTCTGTTGGTGTCCTGCCAAGCATGAAACAAAACTTTAAATTGATCTTTTGTTCATTCATTTTCCTGTTCTCAGTTAAGAACCAACTCACGAATTAAGCACTTTGTAAAATAAGTCATACACAAAACATGCTCAACTGAATACAACGGTGGTGGCAGATGGTCAACACCTGCCACTATGTAGTTGCAACGTTTTGTTTCTCCAGTGTTGCCAAATTGGCAGTTCTGACTTGATTCACCGAATTTTATTGTTTTTTTTTTCAATGGGGCTGCCCATTAGTATTTTAAACCTTAGCAGACCTAGTACATTCCAAGGAGCTGGTACCACTTTTTAGCGCTACACCATATAGGCGGTACCAATTACAGCAAGTAATTTTGACGCCCAGTTTCCTCCACAGAGAGAGCACCTGAGCTCTTGACGATGCGAACTTTGTACTAGTGTTTAATTTTACCGAGAGCATCCAAGCCAAACAGACACTCTAAGGATCTTTCACATGCCGTATAATCATACGACATGGCCGCTGTTGATTTTCTGCATCAAGAAAATCCACCGACTTGGGCGGGGGTCGAACACACAACATTGGGTGTAGAAGGTCAGTGACAAACCAACCACGCCACCCAGCCGGTTAAGAATTGTTAAGAATTTTATTGTCACAGAATGTTTTTCAAACGAAGCACATGGTTACCAATTCAGCGCGTACGACACTTGCGATATCGGGGTTGCCAACTTGATAATTTACCTTGAACGTTGGCACTGTTGTAAGTACTCGTCTTTTTCATAATACATCAAAAATAGATGAAAAACCAATGATAGCTAATATTTATAACATGTTTATGTTTATATTGTTTGTTAGCCCGTTTTGGCGATATTAGCGCCGGCTAAATGGAAAAGTACTGATTATTTTTCACTTTGATGTTAAAAATATGCTGATGTTTATACTTACTGTGAAATATGCTGAGAAAAAAAACTAAATTTTTAGTATTTAAACTATTTCTGATATTATATATCCCATATTAATTTTTAACAAGGCAATGGATTTTAATTTTTATGCAATAGAAAAACTTAGTTCTTAAATTGTTTAATTTTTACAAGTTACAATTTCATTTTAAATTCTCTTGCTTATGGTGGTTTTAAACATTTCTTCTTTCAGAAGCGCTAGCTGAAATAATATTTTTAATAGATTTACAAAAAGTCTATGTTTTTTTATAACTAACATTCTTAAAATCTATCATTCTGATCTTCTAAATACATTAATTTGTTAAAGGGATTTATATTCGATTTTCATAAAATCGAATATACTTCAAAAAAAGGAGGAGGAGAAGCGCTTCATCATTAAATCCGAAGTAGATTTCTTCAGTATGTGGTTTAATTCTGATGAAACTGCGCATTTAATTATTTTGTAATTATTTTTCTTCATTTCTTTTAGTCAACGAACGAGATCTAAAAATACTTTTATCCATTAATTATGCATTAATTAAGCACAGAACACTATGAACCTTTTCATATTTCTCTTAATTTATTTTAATTTAAATCAATTCGCTTAGCATTTAAATTAAATGCTCATTTTTTTTAAAAAAATGAATCCTGAAAACACTTTACAAGTACTTCACAGTAATTTAATTTTTAATCTTCCAGTTTCTAAATATCTTTTTCTGGGTAGCAAATTCTATTTATTGCATTTAAGTTATAGAGTTCAATGTAAATTTTTTGTGAAAATTTAAAATAGGAAAATAATTCAATACTTCTTCCTATGAACCATACTTTTTAAAACTTTTTTCTGATTTACCCAAATTACAAATAAAAATTCTTAAGTATTCCAAAATACCATGTTTCTAAATGGGTTTTTTTTTGTCCTAGGGATCTGTATATATATATGCCCTGTTACCATAAAAATATATGCATTGGTGTATTTCAGTTTTCAAGAATCATCCTGAAATATTTTGGGCGTGTTTTTAAATAATAATTTTTCAATGAAGGTATACTTAATTCTTTTTTACCCGGTGGATATGTTCGCTTAAAAAATATTCGAGGAAGGTACAATTGTTAAGAGAAACAAGAGATGCATTCCACATATTTCAAAACTTGTGTAAACCGAAAACTTTTGGTAAACCAAAAAACTGTATTTAATTTTAAAAAAACGTGTAAAAAAGAATGAAAACTCATTAGTATAAGTTTTTAAATCTATGTATTTACATTCATACATATATATATATTTAAAATTAAAACATTTAAGATTTGTAAGCTTAACATTTATACATTTACCTTAACAGCTTTATATCTTGAACATAAATATTCAATACAAGCAAATTCCTATTCAAAACTAAGATAAAGTCTGAAAAACATTCACATGTCTCAAAAAAGCCTGAGCCCCTTACACCAAAAACTGTATAAATAATAGTAATTAATTTTTCGTCGCTACTTGTTGCTTTTAGTTTATGACGAGAAGCGTTGCGATTAATTCCTCCTATAAAGATTCACCATATCCGCTACTCCTAAGTTTAATGAAGATTTCCGTCCTGTAATGACGTTTTGAGTAGACGAACTGCTTTCCGGAACATTTAAGGGTATTGACTTCACAAAAAATCTATTATTATAATTGCCCTTTCATTTGTGAAAGTTCATTAAATAATTATTGGTACCCAACCAGCAAATCTCGTCAATTTTTTTAATTTGCATGTTATCTTTGGATTAATGTACGAATAAAACAATTTTCCATACTTGCACTAATTAAAAGTTTAAAACCGCAAGAAATTAAATTAGCAATTAAGAAGATGTATTCTGACTAAAAATAGCGTAACAATTAGAGGTCCTAAATTGTGCTCGAATTAGTCAGTCATACAAAAACTAAGACAAATAGCTTTTTTTTTTACTAAGGCATTCTAAAGCTGTGTAAAAAACGGTTAGGTGTGTTCTTCCAAACCTGTTGATAAAAAAATCAGCATTAGTCAGAAGTAGAGATACGCATGCTACAAAATGAGGACAGACGTCTTTACTTCTTCAATATTACATGACGTTAATGTTTAACTACTAAGTTGAAATAAACAAACAATACCCTCAATTTATATCGAACCCACAAATCATCGATTTTAGTCTGTTATTCTTTATATATCCCAAGGAGATCACACGATATACCCCAGTGGGTATGTTTCAAACTGAAGTCAGTTCACGGATCTGTATTTTAATTCAGTAGAAACCGATCTCGAACAAAAGCTTTCCCGTCAAATTTCTCACGTATCGTAGAGGGGAAATGAGGTTATCCTCTTCTTTTTAAAGCAGAATTATAAAATCAATCACAAAAAGTCCCTCATACATGATGACATTTATCAGGATGACATTAATTCCAATATTCCCAAAAAGAAAAAGTAAAAAATTAATTTTTGAGAAATGTAAGCGCCAATGTTCGGTTCCCTATAAGATTGTACTTTTAAATAAATTTCTAAGCATGTCTTTTGAGTTTTATACTTCATTATTATTTTCCAATTGATGTTTGAAAACAAATGTACACATTGTTTGTTAAATGTTAAACAAATAAAAAAAGATAGTAAAAAAAGAATGATTTTTTTTTCTCTTTGCAAGGCGATTTATAAAATTAAAGCAAAACCGTCCGGTCAAATTGTCCTTAGAAATATTTTGAATGTTTTACTAATTTCCTGGAAAATCTCGAAATTTTAATTTCTTATTTTACAGTGAAAAGAAATATTACACATTTTTATTTAGCATATGACTGTGGTCAAAATCGTGGTATCAAAATGTTTACAATTAACTGGAAGTATATAATTCATAACAATCAAATGTATACTTTTATAATTAAATTTAGTACATGAATAGTCTGCGTAATTTCTTTTTGAATAACAGTATGATTAGGATACTATACTGAGAATTATTTTTCGCTTTGAAGTTTCTTACTTACTTCAAACTTTTTATCACCACGGACTGGTCAACGTTTGATAATTTTGCTGTTAATAATTTTACGTTGTTTTGATTTAATAATTTTCATTTTAATTGTATTTAAATATGTCTTCAGAATAAAAATTTTCAGCTAAAAAATTTCATATAAAGTGATTTAACATGGAATATTAAGTACTTCCATGGAAAGTCGCACAAAACCGGGAAAAATACACCTCAGTAAATAAAATAATGCTCCTAGGGTGGCCCACACAGTACCATTTAATTCACGGACTGGTAGAGGTTCACGGCCTGGGGGTTGGAGACCATTGATTTAAAGGAATAATTAAATTATAGAATCTGGAGGTAATTTGAGTAAGTTGTGTAGTTGTAGTTTCTGTTGAAATACCAACTTCATTAAAACTTACTAAGAACCAGGACAGTGTTTTTAATTTATTCACACAAAGCTTCGAGCATTAAAAAAAAAGCAGTGAAGACTACAGCTTGAAAAAAAAATAACATCTTATACAGACTATTTATAACTCTCTTACACATAGCAATACTCTTTACAAGTGTGTTACTCCTATACTACTTTGGTAATACCTACAGCATACAAGCAGATGGCCAGAACTTATCTTAAACGTCAACAAATTGCATGTAATTCTCAACTGGTTTATGTGTTACTAAAATCACTTTCCAGAAAAGTAGGTTCCAAGAAGTGTTGTTTTTGTTGCACGTGTGAATGAATACATAATTGGAAAAAAAATTTATAAAGATCATTTTTTTTTAACATTAAAGGAATCGCAAAATTGTGTGTATTAAGGATTTTATGTATTGTCAGCAAGTATTTGCAACTACATCATGTGCATGCGTACAAATCATATTTGTATTTGCAAGATATTTGGGTTCATTAGAGGTACTTTGAAATTTGCATAATGCTTTTTCAGCTGCTGTGTTAATTAATTAATTATTTTATAATACCCTTTAAAAAAAACTAGAATAATAAGCACTACGATTCATCTTAATAACTTATTATAAAGTAACATTAACAACTTTTATTTACATCTTACAACACCTTATTATTTAGCTTTGAATAAAATAATTAATATTTTGTTTCCTCAAAACCATATAAAAGTACCAAAACATTTACTATTTTATAAATGTTGAATAAATCAAGTTATTTATTCAAATATAGATTATTTTGAGTCTTCTTATATAAAATTTGAAATTGTGGGAGCATGAGTGGAAAAAGAAATTATATATTAATATCAAAGAAAAGTAATAAAACTGTATAACTATTTAAATTTTAGGAATAAAACACACACTTAAGGAACGTTGCAGAAAACAATTTGTAATAAATATAATTCATGCTTTTGTTTTATTATATTTAGACAAAGTACAGTAGTTCATACAGGTTTTTTATTATTTAAATACTAGCCGTTACCCGCCCACTTCATTAGGGGGTATTTCATAATGATGTACAAATACATACTGTTTTTATATATACATATACATCTAAATAATGGAAATTTAAGTCCTGGCATTAAGAGGCTCGATTATATTAAAAAACATTATTATAACTTTCACTTCCTGAATAATAATTTCTAAGACTGAAGAAGACTTATCTTTTACGCACCAGTAACCTCCCCCCTCCCCAAAAATGGATTTCCACAAAAACTCATTTTTATTGGATCTCTACTCAACAAAATAAACATGATTGCCAAATTTAAAAGCTAAATGTAATAGTTCAAGAACGGAAAATATTTTATCAATAAACCCCGTAGCCTACTTTTACAGTCGATTTCCGAAAGACCCATTCTTATTGTATTTCAATTTAACAAAAGAAACATGCACACCAAATTTCATTATTGTAGGTTTAGTAGTTCGAAAACGGGAATTTTTTTATAAATAACACCCCAGTAACTCGTCTTTTCCCGCAAAGGAGACAATTTCCATAAAATCCATTATTGGTGTATCTCTATTCTACAAAAGAAACATACGTAAGAAATTTCAAGTATTTGAGTCTAACAATTCACAAAAAAAAAATCTATAACTCATTTTTCAATTTTCTTGGGGCTGATAATTGCGAAATCTGATTTTAGAACTCTACTTCATGAAAAAGGAACATTCTTAACAATTTTCATGTGAATAGGTCTAATTGTTCAAAAACGGAAATATTTATTTATAACGCCCCTTAAACCCTTACAACGCCACTTGGTGGTTGGAAGTCGATTTTCGCAAAACCCATTTTGTAGCGGTTTTCTTCTCCATGAAAGGAACATGCCTACCAAATTTCATGACTGTACATCAAATATTTTAAAACGGAAATTAATACCTATAACGCCTTTAAATTTTCGATTTTCACAAAATCACTTTTGTAACGGGTCTCTACTCTGTCAAAGGAACATGCCTATTAATTTTTTATCTTTTAAGTCTCATAATTCAAAAAAGGGAATATTCCATTAAAACGCCTCTTAAGGCTCTACAACACCCCCTTGTGAGTCGGTTTTTGCAAAACCCCTTTTGTAGCAGATCTCTACTCCTTGAAAGGAATTTAACCACCAAATTTCAAGTTTGTAAGTCATAGTTTGAAAACGGAAATAATTATCCATAAAGCCCTTGACACCCCCGCAACGTTCCTTAGGGAGTCTATTTTCGCAAAACCTTTTGTAGTGAATTTCTATTCTATGAAAGGAGCATACTTACCAAATTTCAAGTCTGCTAATCTAATAGTTTGAAAACAGAAATAATTATCTAAAAAGCCATTTAAGCCGCAGTAACATCTCTTGGGGGTCGATTTCTGCAAAACCTTTTTAGTTGTAGATTTCCATCCATGAAAAGAGCATACTTACCAGATTTCAAGTTGGTACGTTTAAAAATTTAAAAACGGGTTATTTATCTATAACGCCCCTGACACCCCCGCAACGCGCCTTGGAGTGTCAGGGTTGATTTTCGAAAAAAATCCGTTCTTAGCGGATCTCTACTCCATGAAAGGAACATGCCAACCAAATTTCAAGTCTGTAGATTTAATGGCTCCTGAGATTTCGAGATGAGTGAGTGAATGAGTGAGTCGCTTTTCTCCTTTAAAAATATAGATGATAGACCCTAATCTAAATACACAAATACCATGTGACTCACCAACGTTGTTGTATCTATGCTGTAAATGATTTTTTTTTAATTTTAAGCTTAATTATGTCAGTGAATTGTTATATTTATTATATTACAAAAAAGTGCAATTACTAAGTATAAATTTAAATGTAAATATTAGGAGTGTATTCGCGAAAAAAAAAACAATTTTACGCAATTTTTCCAAAGACTGTTTTCTGAACTTAAAAGGAAACTGATTTTAAAATAACTAAACTAACTAAAAACTAAGTTTATAATTGCTTTCTTTATTCAGTAGACTTTTTTGCAAAAATCGCTTCATAATAATGAGAAACAATAAGAATACAAAGTGTTGAAAATTCATTAAATCTGAATTAAATTTAAAACATAACAATTAATAAAAACAATGTGTGTTATAGTTCTACCCTTCGTATCAATAGAAGTAATTATAAATCATTTTTAAATACTGTAGTATAAGCCTTTCTGGATTAATGCACACATTTTAAAAAGAAAAAAGTTCACATCAACTGATATTAACAAATTTAAAAATTAAAAACGTTTGACAAACAATAATTTAGAAATTGTTTTGCTAAAAAATCTATACTGGCATTTTTAAAGTAATGATGTACACACCAAATTAATTTCTATATCTATCTTTTTATTATTATTATTTTCTACTGTAATAATATTTGACATACATACTGATAATGTTCATACATTTTGCCCTATAATAAATCTCAGAAAATTTATGCTCCCTTTCGTTGGTCACAGATTAACGGGGCTGTCCTCCATTACAATATTTTGCACAGGGATGTGCATGTTTTTACTAGACATTAATGGCTACGAGAAAAATGGCGTTCAAAATAGTACCATTCTGAAGCATAACAACGCAATGTCTATATGGACTCAAATGATTTTTACTACAGACGAGAAAATGCCTTCGAGCAATTTCTCTTGAAGCTAAAAATTAAAATTTGCTTGATGTATGAGAAGGTTTTCCCAAATCTCATTCTTTTGTCCGCCACTGTGGCCATTTGTAAGACACTTGTTTGAGATCTAACTAAAATATCATGTTTTTAATGATTTTGTTCAGCACTCTAGAAAATATTAATTGAAGCTTCCAGTTTTATACAGAGGAAATGAATCAGAAATCTAATAAAAATCCAGATCTTTCTCCTCTAAAGAGGTTATCAACATTTTTTTGTGTTTTTTCTTGTAGCTTTCCTTAATTTGAAGTGAAATTTAATGCATGCAATGATAGGAAAAAATTTACTATAGGAGCGTAGTGCACAATTCTTTTTATGCACACGTTATTGTCATTTGAACAATTATTAACAAACGATAATATAATCCGTGGGTAGCCTAGTAGTTAGAGAATTGGACTCCAGACCGGAGGGCCTGTGTTCGATGGCCTCCGAGTACAACGGAATACGTGCTCGTTAAATCTGTGGGTCCGAAAGTCTTGTGAGCGGTTGTTGCAGAAACCACGAGTGTTGGGGCTGGAGAATATTTCCTCCCCTCCAGTCCTATGCCTAAATTGAGGAGGTGGAGATAAGTGGAGTCGCCTTCTATCGTTAAGAAGTCCAAACTGTCTCACAGGCTCTGGCAACTTTCATTCCTTCCCTTCGGGAAAGACACGACATCAACAATATAATCCTAATAACCGTATTGAACACGTTAACCTATCGATTAACGAGATAACATCGTTACCACGAATATAATACTCGTGTTAACTGATGCAATAACCAGCCCGCATTAACTCAAAAGAAATTAATGTTATATAGCAAAAAGAATATGACCACAACTTTTCTTTTCAGAAAGAATGATTAAACTGTATTATATAGAAAGTACAGTAAATGTATGATTTTTTCTTGGATGATAATGTTCGCGAGATTTTTCAAGAGTGATGATTTTCTCACGAAAACAGAAACAAAAAAAAATAATGAATTATACATTTTTAACTTAACACTAATAGTCAAATGGGAAAAGATAAAATGTGCTTATTCATGATTGATTGTTTTATGTTGTTTAATAATATGATACTTATGGTTTTACAATGAATTGATTTCCATTCGATTTGAATAACTTCACGCGCTAATGATTTTAAGGATGAATAGTAGTGATCGCAAGAGTTTACCCATTTTCTTCTAAATAATGCTATTTGGATAATTTAGTTAAATTATTGCTAGTTGCTACATCGTATGACAACTCTATTATTTTACGAAATGTATGTTCTTCTGCAAAAAAAATGCAATTACATAAATATTAATCAAAAACACAATACAATTGCCTAACGACAGCAAGTATAAATTAAACTCAAATTATACTTTAGACATTCTTTGAATACATTTTGCATCTTTTAATATGAAATTTCTAAGTAATTTTTTGTTAAATTACTATTACCCAAATGATTTCCTCGTTCGCCATCTAATTGTTCAATAGTTTTCAGGAAAGACCTCCAGTTTAGTATTCTTATTATATATAATCAAATTTATTTTTAAAATAACTCAAAGATTATATGCCAAGGACTGTTTTGAGAAATCTTTACATTTGTATTTCATCAAATATAGTCCTTTCCAGAGAGCTAAATATGGGGCATCCAATTATACTTTTATGGACTCATTTGATACTTTTTTTAATATTTTCGATTTCATTTTGTAAATTTCTGTACATAATTGCTCTTAGTTCTTGCATTTTTAATTCATTATTCGTAATTACTCATGTGTTGTGCTGTAAAATAAATCCAACATTGTAAGGAAAATCAGCAGTGGAGTGGTTTAAATCTCTAGCAGAGTCACAAAGGTTATGAGGAATTTTTTTAATTTAAATCAATTTGAGTGCAATATTAAAGGTTCATAGTTAATTAAGAAATGTATTAGATACTTATTCAGGACTTACAATTAAATATTAATAACTGCAAAGTATTGTTACTTAATATAAAGTACCGTTTATTGAGCTTTAGAGCTGGTTCATATCTATTATTCTTCCCAATCATCAAGATGTTTTTGTTGCAACTTATAAAAACGTGTGTGTGAAGCGAGAACTTTTAAATTATTTCTTCGAAAATTACCATTTTTCTAAGATAATCTAGAGTTTCGTTTTTTGAATACTGTTGTAATGACACTTAACACAATAAATTTCACCCATATAATGTTTGAGGCATGTTTCTTTTAACTGTATTGGAATAACATAATTATAGTTACATTTATATTGGTCAAAAATTGTACGGAAGACATTTATAAAGATTTATTATTATTATTGAAGGTTCACATAGCCGCGACCCGGAGATCGTGGGTGTGAGAGGGTTTGAGGAATATACCAGAAGAAGCCATAGCAACTGCTATCTTCTGGATTTTTCTGATAGCAAAAACATTTTTCCGGTTCCTCCAGGAGCGTCGAGAAAAAAAGAGTGCGCCACTGCCGGGTTCTATTTTGCGTAACACTTGTTGGAAAACGTGACTTTGTTCTGGAGTTAATTGAGGGATAAATTCTGTTACTTGATGTTGCAATACTATAAAATCGTAGTCTAATTCTCGAACAATTTCATTATCGAAGCTATTTCCGTCGACACGTCTAGGACTAATCATTCCAAAATCATGTACTTCTTCCCAACCATTCTGAAAACTTTTATTGCGTTTCGTTGTAGATGTGTTCATTGAAAGGCATATTTGCTTGTACTTGCTACAATCGTCGCAAAATATCTTCCACCATGTAGTCTTTGTACTTATTCCAAAAGGTTTGAGGATTAGAAAGACCGAAGCTGAAATAAATATCACGTAAAGCACCCTAATTTTATTCGGCGAGTGACATTGTTTGGCTTCCTCCATAGTAATATCTCGTATATCTTCAAAGTAATACCTCCATGTAAAATATATAGGTTCAGTATAAGTGAAAAATTTTGTGCAAAATATGAATATTGTATAATTAGGTAAAAAAAATTCAAAGTAATAAATATTCGATAAATCAAAACTTTTTATGAAACTGTCAATTAATATTACCATAGAATTTTCAATATCACACACGCGCAATTAGCTAAAACTTTATTTCGTTTTCCTCTTTAAAAACTGGGAGAAAATTTGCATTAAAATATCTAGGATTGTTGAAATAGAGAACTTCTTGGCCAACTTGGCGATATTTCTCAAAATTTGAGTTTAACATTTAACAAACGAACGTAATAAACGCTAGACGTTTAATAAAAAACCATTTGAAAAATTGTTTTTTGTAAAGATGTTAAATTACACTATGTTTCAGTTATTTGTTACAAATGTGAGAAAATTTTTATTAAAATTTCCATTATTGACCAAATGCATAATTTTGTGCCAACTTGGAAGGGTGTAAGCAACGTTCCACTGTTTTACCCGCATAGTTACCGTTCTCGTAGGAATATGGAGATAAAATATACCTTATGTTACTCGCTGATAATGTAGCTTTCCATTGGTGAAAAAATGTTTAAAATCGGACCAGCAGTTTCCGAGATTAGCCTGAACAAACAGACAAACCGATAGACAGACAGACAAAAATTTTAAAAATTGATTTTTTGATATAAGTACTGTATATACCTTTAAATGCATTTAGTAAAAAAGCTGCTAATTTGAAATTACAAACAGACACTTCAATTTTATTTATTTGTATAGATAATAAAGAAAAAAATGTAATAAAAACATTTTCAAAAATTTCACAGAGATATAGTGATTAGAAAATTTCTATTTCCAAAAATAAGAGTTTTGTTTTTATAATAATTATTCGTGTTCTTTTTGTTATTTATTGAAATATTTATTTTTAAACAAATTTAAAAGAAATCCACACAAAGAAGACTTAAAAATAACATTTTCATTTATTTAGATACATAAAATGTCATTCAGCAAAATTAATATATCCGTAATACGTGCAAGATATTTACTTACAAGAAAATTTTTTCTTAAAAGTACATGATATTCACTTACAAAAATCCCATAATTTATTCCAAAATATTTGCAACAAAACAAAAACACCTTAAATATTGATAAAAAATTGATTACGTAACGTAAACAAAATATTTATCCCATTACAAATATGATAAAATCAACGAACTTCCAAGGAAACGATTATTCATATTGAAATTATTCTTCCTCTATCTATGAAGAAACTTCATGCTTGATTTTTCTCTCAAACCATCGTTTCGCCTAATTCATTCCAAAATTAGCTTTCTCTTTCCTCAATTAGTTCGTTTCAATAACCACTTAAAAGACAAAGAATTGAACAATTCTGTTTCGCTCATCAGATACACACACACATCACGTAGGTGTAACTTTCCTAATTAGCTTAACCTTGTGCATAGCCGATGGAAAACAACATACCCGTAGCGCTAACAAGGCCAGCATTGCCATTCGTGCCGCTAACTACTCAAGGCTAATCTTGATCTTGATCAGGCTTCTTTTCACCCTGGCATAGATATGAGTTTGTCTTCTCCAAGAACTTTCTCCGAGTTTGCCGGCAGCGATTAGAGGAAAGTCAAGTTGCTCTTATTTATTCGGTTTGGTAATGAGGAAAAGAATCTGAGTAAAAAAGAACATATTGGGATTATATGTAATCATTCGATCATAAACAGCTGCTCGCTTGTGATTAGGTAAGATGCCACCCTATCCTGTCATTTTTCCTTTTATGCGTTTTTCTCTAAGGAAGAAATATATCATTCAATTGTTTAAATCGAATAATAATTATTATTATTATAGCATGATCTCTAACAATTTAGAATGCAAAATAACTCTAACTATATTGAGATAATAGTATGAGGTAAATTATGATTGAATTGTATATTGTGTGATTGATGCCTGCATTTTAGAATACTGTAAAATATATACTCTTTAAATTGGAAAATTATTTAAAGGTACAGCTAAATATCTTTTTGTGTGGTAGATAGGAACCGCGCAAAAAAATATTCGAAAATTTCATAAATTCTTACATATAACAAACAAATTCGTCTAAATACTACAGAAAAATTTTTATGCGGTGGAGAGGGAACGCATAAAAAAGTGGCACTTAAGAGATACGCCAATTATTTACAATATTTTCATCAGAAAGTATTTCCATATTAAAATAAATAATTAAATTACACATGGAAACATTTTAAAAATCATTTAGTTTCTCATTGTATACATGGAGAAATTTCCAAAATGCACACACATAACTCACTGCAACTCATCGCAATCCAAAGATTTCTTCTTCCTGTGGTTAATAAGTTCAAAATCGCTTTCGTCACTTGAAGATACAATTTCGATTGATTTATTTTTTGGCGCCATAAAGTAAGAGGTTAATTTTTACGACGAAGGTTGGTTGGTCAGTTGCTTGTAAATGTCACTATAACCAGATATGCATGATCGAAGCTCTTTTTGAAATTTCATACTCCTTTCGGGATTGGTATCTATTTTGGAAATGCTTTTCCAATTTGATGGATAGCTGGATCCCTGTATATATTTTATCCGTTCTCAAAGAATCCAGTTCTTCTGGTCTGTCTTTATAATCTATAAAATTATTGATAATGTTTTCTCATTGAAAATTTCGTCTTCAATCAAGCGTGGGCTGTTGGCACGTTGAGAGAAAGCAACTGAAAGTGCCTTTGTTGGGAAACTGTTTATAAAAAATGAATATAGCTTCTTGAAGTGTATCTATGTACATTGCAGTGGCGTAACACACAAACCCACAACCCCCGCCTCGCAAAGGGGAAGGGCTCAGGTCTCTAGAGGGCCCAAGACCTAACTGACGCCAAGTACGTATCAACCCAATTCATAAAATATTAACAAAGGGCAAGAATCATAACATTATTGTCATCCAAAATCCTGATGATGAGAGGTTAAAGCTCGAAAGAGCTAAGCACTATGGTCATCCCCTCTAACGACCATAAAATATTAAAAGCAAAACCTGACTTTGCAGTAAGTCCCTAACATTCTCCATAGCCTTTATTATAACATTTATTAACATTTTATCTTTCTTGTTTTTACAATAATGATAAAAACTTAAAAGTTTAAGCATTTTTACCCAATTACAATCTTTGTATTTCGAAATTATACTTAATTTAACAGATAAAAACATTGCTAAATTACATTTAATTTTGACAGAATTTTTGTGTCCTCGTCATGTTTACTTCTTAATATGCTTAACTGAAAGCGCATCTGGACAATTTTAAAATGACACAGTACGGTCAAAAATTCAAATCTAATTTTTTTTAGACTAAATTATTTTTCATATACTTTTCTACAAACTTGCAAAATTTGAAAGCTCTAAGTTTAGAAAACGCAGAGTTGTGATAACTTTAAGGTTCGTTTTTATTCACATCCCAATGGCAAATCAGGACTATATTTGACTTATCTCGGAAAGATAAAATAACTAGTTTGTCTTAATTTAAAAATTCTAAGGCTTTTTTTTCAATTGTGCCTAATATTTGGAAATTTTTTTCTCTTATTGCTAATAATGCATGGAATAAAATTTGGTAGGCATTTTTCAATCAAAACAATACTTATTTTTTGAAAAAATAACTGAATTTAGAATTTACACATTTTTTAAGGAATTTTCAATAAGCATTCATAAAAATAAATATTGTAGGAATACCAATCATGTTATCGCAAAACCCATTCCAACTTTTGTTATACATAGTTTGACGTACTTATAAATAAAATTTCTTATATGTACGTTAATTGCTGTAGGAAGAGTAGCATTTTAAAATCACTTCATAAGCTTCAAGTTTTTCCCTTAAAAAATTAAATGATTAGCTTTTTATGAAATTTTGAGCACAAAATCTGTTTAACATCATACATACACATAGGAAGCAACCAAAAAGATTACCAAAATTATTAAATTAAAAAATTTTGTGTAAATCGAGTGTACTATGTCCCCTTAACATTACCATAAATTTTCATTATTTAGAATGTCTTCATTTTTATAACTATTACCTTATGCATCTCTCGCAAATCCTTTTTGTTTTAGAAACATGTGCCATGATAAGCTTGTCGTCAAAGTTTGAATCTTTTTTTAAGCATCTTAATCTATATTTGTTCTAGGATTACGACACGCAGATATTCACGAGCGATTTTCTCTATTGACACTAGCAGATTCCAATTTCTTCGTGATTACTTTCTTAGCAAAAGAATTATATTTGATGTCCTTCAAGAAGGATATACATTTCATAGAACACGTATGAAAAAATATTTCAAAGGAAAATGAATCATTCTGTTCAAATAAAATAAGTCCAATGTCACATTTTCATTAAAATATCTTTCCTCACTGAAAGAAAAATTTTCTAAGAAACCTCAGCATTTAAAAATTAGAATAGTTCTGAAAATAATGCATTTATTACGCTCAATTATCCTACATTTTATATTTTTTTAATATTCAAACTTTTCTGGATCTTGTATTTTTATCAAATATGTTCACTTGTATATGATGTACAAATATTGATATCTGTATAAGTTGAGAAAATTTGTAAAAATTGGTTCTAATTCATCAGGCATAACCAAAAATGTTGTTATCTTACAAGAATTCTATTTACTTAAGGCATGACATTACTTTAAGATTGTGAATTTAGCCAAAAATTGACAATTTCTTTATGATTTTATTTTATAGGCCATCTTATTAGCTTCATAAAAATACAAATTTTATTATTTTCCGTTCACTAGAACTAAAACTACAAGTGTTTTAGTAAAAGCAGATGCCATTACATTAAGCAAGATATGTCATACTTTAAAACGCGTTTTACTCGAAATGTGTTGTTTTGAAAATGCTCAAACAGGAACAGCGCTTGCTAAAAAAGTTTTGAAAATAATTAACTGAAATTTGTTGTGTGTGTTCTGTATAATATTATAATTATTTTAACATTCAGATGTATCAATCACTGTTTTATTACAAAATTTACAGTCCCTTATGTTAATATAATCACTATTTTTTAAGCAATTTCATATAATAACTAATATAAAGTGCTCTAGTTTTTTGTAAAGATTGAAATATCATTGATTTTGAAGGTAATTTCAAAAATGAATAACATAGCAACACATCAAAATTGAAAAATTTAAAATTTGTTCATAAACTTTTGGTACAGAATGGGCCTCGTTTATGTTACTTTTTGTAAATTTTTTCCAATTTAGTACTAATAAATTTTTTTTCGTTTCTTAATTTTAGCATATTTTTCTTAAAATTTACCAAACAAATCTAAAAACAGCAACAAAAATCCCCATATCTCAATTTTTTTTAAAATAGTTGTCGCAAGTAGTCAGATACTTTAATTATTTGTATAGAAATTGCTCCACATTATGTATCCCGAATGTAATTTTGGTTCATCAACTTTCAGTAATTTCATATTTTTAAAACAATACAATGGAATATATTTTCAAAATTTCTCATAATTTTTAATCCAAATGATGCAGCGAAAACAATACTTGTAGTAATACATAATCTTTTAGCTCTTGTACAAAGAAGGAGTCGTCTTTTTCGCTTGATCTTGGTTCAAAAGTACGAGATTCATTCCTAATAACTCTCGTGTAACTTCGTAATAGATGTTAATAAACAATGAGTTAATAAGCTCACACACAGGTTTTGAGATTCATTTACAATTTAGTTATGTAACACTCCCATTATCCTCAGACTACAGTCCTTAGCGAAAAATGGGATTCTAATCTGATACCAGCAGACAGTTATGTCATTGATTTATCGATAATAGGCTATCGCGATATCCATAGTCTATTTAGTAATTTCTCTAAAAATGGATATATTTTTAAAAATTTTATAAAATATTTGTTATTTGTCTTAGATTTACTATTTTATTCTATAGGAAACAATTCAATACAATTGCATAGAGCTGTAACAATGAAGCACAAAAAAAAATTTTAATCCTTTAATTTCTTTAACATAATCAAATTCATTCAACGTACTTGACAAGTTATCTTAAAAAGTTTCTCATTTATTCGCCAAATTAAATAGCTGAAAAAATAATTAAAAATGGCTAAGGTGAGAGATGTAGGAGACGTATACGAATGCTTTTTTTAAATTAATTTATTATCTATACCACCTTTTGTACTTTACATAATTATAAGATTTTGAATCAGTTCATTGTTTATTTTTTACAGAAAAATGAAAATATTCACATATTCACAAAATCAGTATTAAACTAAAAACAAATCACAAAAATAAATGAAAAATAATAAATAAATTCAACTCGAATAAAAATAAATGTTCAAAAACAACAGGCTATTTTTTCTAAATAAATTCTGACTATGTTAAAACACCATTGCTTAACTTATAAAACAAAGCAGCAATTGTGTCTGGTTTTCATTGCTAAATATTTACATAATAATTTCAAAAGAGGAAAATGGCAAATTTTCCTTGTTTTATCAAGTTTTCCTTCAATTGTTTCATCGTTTCAATACGCTTCAAAAAACAATATTACGAATTAAATTAAATAAAGAATCGTTTCAAAATGCATCGTAAGAATATATTCAGAGAACTTGCGTACCCTTACCAAAATAATTTTTTTGAAACTAATACACTAAACCTATTTATTACTTAACATTATAATTTAAAAGAAATTTTAACAAAGTTTGTAAAATAAACCATTTATCTCATGAAATAATAATAATTTCTATTGCATACTCTTAGCTCCAAAATTTATCGTTTGAAGTTATTTAAATGTCTGAATTTAGAATTTCAATTTCCTGAAACTTCCAAATAAGTTATTTAAATGTCTTTATAAATAATAAATAATCATAGAATTAATTCTGTTTCATTGTTTTATGCTGGTTATTCTCCCCATGTTTGTTTTAATTCAATATTTTTAACAAATTTCACACACACTCTTTTACTTATATTATATATATTTTAACAGTGCCATGTTTTTTTCTAAGAAAACAGTACTTTCAACATTAAATTATAATTTACCGTGAGTCAAAACTTCTCATACAAGTATACCGATTTGCAATACTATTTTATGGTGCATATTTCATGAATGATTGGCCGCGTAAGCCTGATGGTCATGGTCACTAACTAGCGGGTAGTGTGTTATGAGTTCGAGCCCAGTGCCATTGAAGACCCGCCGAGTAGGGAGGGTGGGGTGTTGATGCACGTTAAATCTATAGCGGCTCGAAATCCTTCCGTTGGTGTGGTAGTTTGGAGAAAGGGGTGACAGCTCAGATATCGTCCCCGTTCTTTGACTTTGGTTCAAAATTATGAGGTCTGTCGCTAATAGATCGTATGCTGCTTTACAGTGAGATGTTAATATACAGTCAGAAATTGATGATTAATTGTTTATTAATGTCATTCTTACAAACATCGTGAGGGCCATTGACAACAGAATTCGTAATTTTAAAACCATAATCAAGTGAGATAGGCATTACCTGTGTGAGCTGATATCCCACTCTCCAAACTTCTACACAAGTGGTCTGCAAACTGTGTTCCGCGGAGCCTAGGGGTTCCACAAGGCATACCCAGGGGTTAAACGAGTCACAATAAAAAAAATTTAAAGAAATAAATATGTATACAAAATGGATTCACGTTCTCTATAAAGTTTATTTAGTTATAAGTATCTGAAGCTCATTTTCCTATTCCTTAAAACTGAAAATTTTATTTATATATAATAACTTTGTTTTTCAATACTCTTCTTAAACTTTTATTATAACATAATAAAAAAATATTAAGACGTTTTATCGTTATATATATACTTCTTACTAAATTGTGACTATTCTATTGTTTACTATCTCGGGTTCCACGAGATAATTTAATACTCGTTAGTTAGCACAATGTCTTGCAAAACTAAATAGTTTTTTAATGGGAAATGCACTTTTTACATTCGTAGAAAACAACACCTATAATGAAGGAAAGGGGACAACATATTAACAGAGTTGATGTTGAAATCTAAATTTATCAAGAACAGTTTTTTAATTTTAGGTTGCAAATTCATGTAAAATATACACGGGATTTCTCACGCAGTTATAAACACTTTAATGCTATTCAGAACATTGTGTTTAAGGGAAATATATTTCTCTACGTAAGTGGCTGCAAAAACAAAGTGTAAAAGCAAATTAAACTCAAAATATGTAATGCGATTGCATTTAATCTCAATAGACCAAGACATCGACAGTTTGTGCAAAAAAATACTAGCATATATCATAGTTACTAAATATAACGCATGTGTTGGTGACACTTGAATCACAAATTAATATTGTTAATAAGTAAGTTATATCGAAAAATTAGATTAGAACTTTTTAATAATAAATGTAAACTTTTAATTGCCCTTACATAAAGTGCCTATAACATGCTGATCCGCTTTAAATGTTATTTTGAGACATACTCTTCGATGTATGTATACGGAATGGGGTTCCACGAAAGCACCTTCGAGCTCTAAGGGCACCGTGAGTTTAAAAAGCTTAATACCACCATTCTACGCCATGCCAACATGAAAAATTTGAGTCTCGTCAGATTCAGCTTTTATCCAACCCTCTAGAAAGTAAGTCTTTAATGTCGTCAGGACTCGCGCCAAAACCATAACTTCATTGTAGCATCATCGGCCAGGAGTTCCTGACCATGACCACATGGCTATTGTTGCCACAGTACGTTTTACGAAAGAATGATCTTAATTAAATGAAAATAACACAAACTCATAACTGACGAAATAATTATAGTTTTCCTCAGTATAAAAGGAATTACAGAATCAACGTTGTGAAAAAAAATGTAGAAATACGGAGAAAAAAAAGGAATGTTTTTATGTAATCAATTTTTTTTATTCAAACTCCTCTTTTAAAGTATGTTTTAAAATTATTTACCATAGGAAAAGAATTTTCAAAATAGGTTAATCATAGGCCATTTCATAAAGAAAGTATATATTATTACTATTATTATAAAAATTAAAATTTCTGTAAAATAATATATAAAGAGTGTATATATCCCTAAAAGTAAATACATGTTGTTTTTTGATTATTTTGTTAAACCGTAACAATAAAGTCTTATGTCCAGAGAGAGAGTTTTATTTATGAATTATATATTCATAAATAAACATTTACTTTTATAAATATAATCACGCGTAGAATAATTTTCAATTAGTTCAATTTTAATTTTTATTTCCAACACATGATTTTTATTTCAGTAATGTATATAGCTTTTTTGACCTAATGTTATCAATTATTAATTTTTCCAAAATTCTATTCTAAGATATGAATGATGTAAAGGTGTTTATATGGTTATGTTCTTCTATATGTAAATCACTTTAAGACTGTTGAACAATCAAATAGAACCTTTGTAAATCTATTTTTATTTACTTTATTTTCTAGAAAATGTTTTATTTTCACCGAATGATAAATTTGAAGAATCTAAACAGTGACGCATTTAAAAGAAACTAATTTTAGATATAACAAGGAGAGGGATCCCTGTCCGCCTAACGATGGACTCCCCCCCCCCCATTGTACAGATTATACAACTGTTCCTATTCATTTTGGTCCAACTATAAAACTGTAATTTATATGTATAATTTTGTAAGTAAGTCACCCATCCAGTGTAGTAATTAATGACGCTGACTGCTGTGCGTTGGGCCTGGTTTCGAATCTCGGAGAAAGAATAGATGTTTGTAAGCGTATAGTGCCTTTGCGGCATGGGGGTACTCTAAACAGCCGTCTAACCACAAATCCTCTCGTGAGGTTGGTGGAAGGGGAAGTGAGGTCAGAGGCCCCTGACCACCTCCTGGAGTTTCCCTTCAAAATTAGGGTAGATTAGAGTCAAATCGCATTGTCGCCAGCATGATGCTCAAAGCTACGGCTAATTATAGACCATATAGACATACATCTAGCCCTTTGCCACGATGAATTTCGCGGGCTTCGATCTGACGCCGTCAGACAGGTGGCATAAGCTCTATTTTTTCAGTATATTGTAAGCAGGAAAAAATAAAGTTGGCGTCATCTTTGGCAACCAAATTTGGCAATTTTGTGACCATGTTGGTAGCCATTTTAAATTTATTAGAGCAGAACGAAAAACTTTTTTATACGTAGTGAGATAATGTAAAATTTTCTCTAATTTGATATTTTTCAATAACACTGTTTCAATTGAAAAGTAGAAACCTAAAAATGTTACGCGTGTTATTTTCTTGCAAGAAAATATAAACTGTTTCTTTTTGTGTACAGTTATGTAAAAAAATTTTAAGCTTTTGTCTTCCTAAATTTCGAACAAATCAGAATTTACAATACAAATCATCTATTTGTTTTGTTTTACAAGATAAATTATTTTGACTATAAAATAATCACAACCATTTTACAACAGACCAGAACTCGTAAACACCAGTAATTATTTTATTTTAATCACGCAGTCATTGCACAAATTCAACTTAAAGTTAATTATGAATCTACTTCGAAACAGCCGTATCTTTCTTCAATATTTTCGACCCAGAACTACACTCGTAATTCTATAGATATAAATAACAGGTTGTTTCGACATTTTCTCTTGAAATGTATCATGGTAATTTTATTCCAAGGAAAACTATTCCGCCCTTGACTTATAAGTCATGGCGTTATCTTCCTTGACTGGATTTCCTTCTTTTTCCGAGTTTGTTCCATTTTAAATACATCGTTCATTCCTCAGGTTTCCTAAATTCGGTTTTTTCCTGCATTGGGTATTATCTTGTGTTTTCAATAAAAACAAATAAAATGCTCCTTTTTTTAAAAAATTTGGTACATTTATTTTTATTATTGAAAACAGGATTGATTTTAAATTAAATGTATGATAGTATATATATTTATATATATATATATATATATATACACTCACTTCAAAAGTTAAGCACGAAGATGTAAAATGCAAAAAAAATCAACAAATACTGCTTTGATTGACACAAAATTTGGCAGTTAAGTAGCATATATATATATAATACATAAAACAAAATCAATAATTACATACTCGATACCGGACAGCCGTCATAGAACTGTGCAGGTTCGGTTTAAAGATGTGCAGGTCGGTGCGGTATCCTAATGAAATCCCTGCCCACACCATAATGCTTCCGCCTCGGAATGCGTAATGTTCGGTGATGATTTGAGGCTGATTGCGTGTTCCTTGTTTATGCCATATCCTTATACGCTTGTCATCTGGCTCCAGAGCCAATCTTGACTCATCAGTAAACATGACATTACCCCAGTCAGATACAGTCCAATTGCCATATTCCCAGCACCACTTTAATCGTGCCCCTCTTGATTGGAAGGATAGAGGAACACAAACTCAACTCGAGATACCCAGGCATACAGTCCATTCATATGTAATCTTCAGCGTACAGTAGCTGCAGATATAGCCTTACCAATGGACGTTGTAACCATAGATGCCACACGTGTGGAGGTCACTCTGCGATTCCGCTTGGCTATAATAGCAATAAATCGATCTTCCGCAGGGGTTGTAACCCTTGGGCGGCCACCTACGGGCCTTCGGACAACTGTCTGTGTGGTTTGGAATTGTTTCCATAAATACGAAATTACAGAATGATGAACACCGAAGAAAAGAGCAACATCTGTGATCGACTGCCCTTCTTCAATGCACCCCACAGCACGCCAGCGCTCAGAATCTTCCATTCGTTTTCTGGAAGTTATAGAAACACGTGTCTTGCAAACAAATTGTACGAAAGTTTTAAACACCTTCTATCAGCACTTACAATCAACTTCTGTAACCCTTCATAAAGCTGGCTTCTTATAAGACTGCCCTTTTTGCACATTTCTTTACATGAAAGCAGGATTGGCTGTTACCTAACATATTTACCATCTTCCATCTACCTCTGCAGCGAATTGCATCCTCTTCAATTCTGATTGGCTTCCGGAAATTAGCATTTACCTCTCCATGCTTAACTTTTGGAAAAGTGAGTGTATATATATATATATATATATATATTGTTTACCTATTTCAGCTCAGCTTAAATATCTTTTTAATGCACTAGAATACCTCGTAATTAACCACTCTGTATGAACCAATCAAATAGTGAAAAAGCAATATAAGTTCAAATTAGTCTCAAATCAATATTCAAATTTTTCGTCAACTATGTATTCGATAGCACGTATTTTTCAAAAAAAAAAAATGGCACAATTTTTTAGAGAAAAGAAATTTTTCATCTGATGACCTTGATTCTAAAAGCCTTCATACGACTTAAGTACTATCAACTTATGATCCATTTGCTTGAAAATGGACTGGTTATTCAAATGTAAAAATATAAAATTTTCTCTCTTCCAAAAACCTTTGAAATAGTACTTAACCTTTTTTTTAAAAAAAAATATTAGATTTGACGCATTAATTTGTTGTATGTGCTGCCAAATAATGTTTTCATTAATTCTCCTCTTTTTTTTTGACAAAGAAAGTACATTTTTATTTAAAAGCTGAGAAAACCACTAAAATAAAAAATTTTAAACTGTGGAAAGGAAGATGAAATATTACTATAACTAATCATCTCAATGCATTATTTACGGATGTAATATGATTAGCATTGTGCAAAGAAATAGTGGAATAAAATCATAGAGTTATCTCTAAAAACTTTGCATAGTACCTTTTTGTTTAAAAGGCAAAGAATATGTTTTTTTTAAATATGCTCCTGATACCACACACAAAATATCAAAATGGTAATATATATAATAATATAATTTACAGCAAATGAATAAAATATCGTTACTTTGGGGAAAATGTAAGATATAAAAGTAATTTTCAAGAAGTTCTTAATTTATTCTTTTGTTATACATGCAGATTTAACAAATTATATCATTGGATAAGTAAAAAAGAAAAGAAATTTGCATTAAAATTTTAAAAAGAATCAAGTATTATCAATTCCATCTACCATAAGAGAATTCTTAATCGTTTCATCACTTCCTAGATTTTAGCATTAATAGACGAGATATTTATCCTGACTTTCTATAAGTCATTGTTTAAATTCACCATCCGTTACAGTCTTGTTGCTAAATACCACTTACAATGCTTTTCCGTTGCTGCAATGTTTTACATTGTTTTCTAATCTTCTGATCTAACTTAATACTAAAGAAACTATTCATTTATACTATAATCGGTGTCAGCTATAATTAACTATTATTAGTGTCACGAGTGAAATTTTTTGATAGTTAATAATACATTTACATTCAAGTGTTAATTTGTATCAACATTTAAGTTTTCATTAGCTTATACAGCTCATTAGTCCTTAATATTTAAATATTTTTGAAAGATTCTAAGTTAACTTAATGTTATATTGGGAGTAGGGATTGCAATACCGGGATACTGGATACCGGCATTTTGAGCCGTTTGTACAATTTTGTAATACCGGTATTCACAAGTTTAAATGCCGGTTTTTCGGTATTAACTAGAATCTTTTTAAATTGTCTCCGCTACAGGTTTAGGGATCACCAACCTAGCAAAATACTATACGTTTTTGTTTTTATGTCTCCCTAACGGTCGAATTTAATTCGACTGTGAGTATAAAGTTGCATCGCACAATCAGGAGGAGTGATAAAATATGTGAATTATCCAAGAAGGCGGGCCAAAACTATTCTATTACAGCTCAGAGCAAAACTGTACATAACCAGGATTCGTAGTCTGATATTCGTATCTGTGAAAACAAGGTTATAGTTGTGAAGAAAGTGCATAATATTTCGATATTTTTTTAATTGGGGAGTTTGTTATTCAAACTGTATTTGCATAAAAGACTTGTATTTACATATCATTATGATTTTAAAAATAAAAATGAAAAAGAAGAAAAGAGACTAACCAATTCAAATTTGATGCTGGTTATAGTAAATTTTCTTAAAATTTGTTACCCACAAACCTTATTCACATTCAGAAGGATTCGGTACAGTTATCGAAGATGATTATGACACTAATGTCGATAGTGAAAAGGAATTGTCTCTTGAACAAAAATTAGAACTAGCGATAAGTAAAAAAATTTCAACAAACCAAAATACAATACAGAAAACAGCTATATATATATCCAAAACCATCCTACGAGAATTCGACTTATTTGAAGATGAGGTAAATACTTGTAAAAAGTATATCGCGCATTGCTAATAATATTACCAACTAGCGTAGATGCCTAAAGAGCGTTTTCGACAGCTGGTAATTTGTGCACATAATTACGTTCCATGCTTAGAGACAGTACAATTAATGTATTATGTTTTTTTGAGATCACTTTTCAAAAATTTGTAATAGTACCACAGACTGAATAGTGATATTTACACTTCTTTTGCGATTTAAATAAATAAGATGTTTCTTTACCTTTTTGTGATTCTTTATATACTGTTATAATTTAAAAATTACAGATTAATTTTTGTGATATTTACATTCTTTAATAAAACTGGCAAATAAAACAAAGAAACACCTGTATTCTCTTTCTTTTCCTAAACTTTCTACTACCGGTATTAAAACCGGAATCCCAGTATTAAGATCCAAAAAATACCGAATACCGGTATTAAACTTTTGGTCCGATATTCCAATCTCTAATTGGGAGAACAAGTAAATTTTAAAGGATTTACGAAAGAGAGTGTTATTAGTTTTAAGAGTCACATTGGACCATAACTTAAGCACCTTCATATTAAAGCATCAGCATTAGACTTTAATTTTCAGTAGACTTTATTTTGTCCACATGTAAGCAACAAAGTTTTTTGAACTCTAAATATGCCGATTTTTGCACCAACGAAAAGCAGGACAGGTTTGCTTCTTACTCCTATTTGAAGAAAAAATCAACTGTAGGTCATTGATTGATGTACAAGGCTTGTGAGAATCATGATCCATCAATGTCAATTGGAGAGTACTAATTTAGAAGGTTCATATTGGAGAATTTACCACGGAGGATAAGAAACGTGATGGAAGACTGCCAATTGCCAAAATTGGCCTTAAAATTGTTATAAAAACCGAATTATCAATATGCATGATATTAGTATGAAGATAATATTATAAAGTCTTCTTTTCTGAATAGGACACTTAACGAAAAACTAGAGCAGGGGTCGGTAACCTTTTAGCTGTGGCGTGCTAAACCAATATGCCAATATGATAGAGCGTGCCACAATGTTGGGCATTTTTAAAGCAATTCGATTCCGTTATAATGCAGTAGAATTTAAGAATAGAGGTCGATAATTTACATATTTACTCTTTGGTTATACATTAATTTTGCATCATTTAAAAATATTTCTTAACATAAAAATAAACCGCATAAAATGTATCTATTTTTTAACATAAATAAAAAATTAAAATTGTACATATATTATATATTTTTATGCATATTTATTAAGATTTGAAATAGATCACGAGTATAATATATAACTAAATATATGTATTACATATAAATGTATTACTAATACGTAAATATAAGTACTTCTCTCTTCTTTACAGTTTAATAAGAATTTTAATGCAAATATAGGGCTTGCACGGCTTTACACTTTCATATCGCAAAATCAGGGGTATAACGTGTGACTTTCAATTTGACACGATTCTGAGCATTCAGTTGTTATACAATTTCTTTGCGAGCTCGAAATAATTTTTTTACTATGATACACAGAGAGAGCCCCCAACTTTCTCTCTTCAAACAATTAAATCTCTCCAACAATGACATTCAATAATTTGCAAAATAGCTGTACATTTACCTTTGGAGTTATGTTTAAGATTTTAGACAATAATGACAATAGTTCTGAAAATGTTTGTCAAATAAAGTCAAATACAAATTTTTCAACTTCCAGCCACGCAAAAATCAACAAATTTGTTGAGTAGTGCAGAGGGCCACTGAAAATTGCACCGCTTGCCATAGGATGTCGACCCCTGAACTAGAGTCTAGGGCAGTGATGGCGAACCTATGACCCGTGGGTCAGACACAGACCCACTCAAGTTTTTTAACTGACCCACGATTGCTTGACAACTAATAGTTTGTTTACGCGGGATTATTTAGATTTTCGAATTTGTGTGGATTATTTATATTCTATTTGCATTTTTTCAAGAACTGCATTGTGACACAAAAGCAATTTAAATGCTTTCTATAACCTTCAGTTTGATCATTACAGCTCCAAAGTTACTCAAATGACAACAAATGTATATGAAAGTATGTAGTATTTGAAATAAAGTTAACAAAATATCAACAATGTAAAAATGTTAACAAAATATCAAATAAAGTGTATAATTTTACTCACATTTTGTTTGTTTGAAAAAAAATCGACAATCCAAAGCAAATATAACCATATTTAACGCACTTTCTTCAGGTAAAATGTACTTTTGTAAGATTATGTTCAGTTATGTTTATAGAAAGAGACTTGCATAGCACTTGTATCGTCCCGTATCAGTTTCACCTTGTGAGACGCCAATGGGTGTCATGCGCATGTCTGTTATTCTCGATACTAGCAATTTTTGACTCGCAATTTAAGGCGCGCCTGTACCAATCAGTACCAGTGTTGAACTTAGTGGCATCCATTTCGAACGCATTTAAAAGTAATGTGTATTGATGCATATGTATATTTGGTATGCTAATACAAAATAATTTCTTCTCAAATTGTTGCATTCGAAATATAAATATTTTTAATTGTAGCTCTGTACTATGTCGAGGTTAAAAAATTAAAAACAAGCCATACAAGTTCCAGGCCATATTTAGCTGAATGATTTGATAAACATGGTGTGATTGAAAGGAATATAAAATGGTTATACGAGTAATTTGTAATGAAAAAGTGACTTCACGTACATATAATGTAAAAAGACATTTGTAATGTTGCATTCTAATCTCGGCATGTCAACAAATGAAGGAAGAAAAACTTATTTTTTTACAAAAGAAAATTAGAATTTTTCTCAAAGCAGTGTTTTAAAAAGTTTTTTTAGTTCCAAAAAATAGCATTACAGCTGCTAGTTGCCAAGTTGCCTATAACATTGCTCGCCACGAAAAAACCTCTTTCAGAAAGAAAATTTGTAAAAAAAAGCGTTTTTAGAATGCAGTCTTACATTGTTTGCTGATTTTAAAGAAAAATACTTGATTATAAAGCATATAAATGAGTTAACTATAGGTCGCAATATAATTGAAGATCAAGTAATAGATTAGAAAAAAAATTTATTTCACAAATACATAACGACTTAAATTATGCAGAAATGTATTCAATTGCTTTAGATGAGATTAATGATGTAAATGGTTAGGCACAATTATCAGTTTTTGCTCGGGATAAGTATGGAAATATAATGAAAAAGAGAGTTAATAAAACTAATAACGTGGAAAGGGAAGGAATATTTTTGGTATATCCGGTATATATATCCGGTCTTGATATTTTTAAAGAATTTGATATTGCATTTAAAGAAATGGATATTGACCTTCGAAAAATAGTTTCTGTAACAACAGATGGTGCACCTAGTATGGTAAGGAAAACCTTTGGACTTATTCAGTATCTTAAGCAAAATATTTCGCATTCTCTGATTGAATCTCATTCTATAATACCACAGCAAGTTTAATGTGTGAAGCATGGTTTAAAAACATTTTCCAGTGTAATGTCAGTTGTAATAAAAACAATCAACTTTTTATAAACGCAAGAGCTCTTTATAAACGGCAATTTGCCCAATTCTTAGAGGAAATTGTCAATATTCAGGGATTTTGACATACAACAACGTGCGATGGTTTAGTTTCGGCCAAGTCCTTAATCGCTTTGTAAGAAATTAAGCTTTTTTTACTTGAAAAAGACAATAGTTTCGATGAATTATCCAATATACATTAGTTAAATGATTTAATGTTTTTATGCGAAATCACTCAGCCTTTTAATGAACTGAATAAAAAACTTCAATGGCATGGACTAATTGTTTTAACGATGTTTGAAAATATTAAAATATTTATGACGAAACTTGACATTTTTACTAAGGATTTAAAAAGGAAAATTATGAAATATTTTCCTCAATTACAAAAAAATTTTCAATACATTATAATTTTGCAAAACTCCATTGACATTAAAGATAATGCAATTAAAAAATATTTAATGATTGTGCAGGAAATAAAACAAGCTTTTAAGGAGAGATTCAATCAGTTTAAAAGTTTGGAAAATACACATTTCCCTTTATTTAATATCCATACAAAACATAATTTGAAACAATGGAGTTAACCGAATTTATGTGGCTACGTATCGATAATTTAGAAATGGAATTAGTTGAATTTCGAAGAAGCGTAGTGTTAAAAACAAAATTTGAAGACTTGATTTCTAATATTAAAAAATTATCTGAAAATAAACAGCAATAGATTTCTCATTAAATACTTTATAATCAATTTTGACACACACACAGGCACGCACACACACTAATAAATAAAAAAAATATTTCAAATATATATTGTATGTAATTTTCGTTACTCCTTGTTCATTCAAATACATATTGCCATTTGCACCAAACACTTAAGAATTTTTAACCCCACTAAAAATTTTAAATCGTAAACCAGAATTTAGATACTTAGTTTTAAAAATACTCAATTAAAAATGCTCTGGGGCAAATGGGCATTAGTGACCCATAATCTAGCATTAAAAAAAATACGAACAAAATTTGACCCACGTCTCAAAAAGGTTCGCCATTCCTGGTCTAGGGGGGGGGGGAAACGATAAATATACTATACGAATCATTTCTCTAGATGAGCAACCGGTTGATGTGTCCATTATAAGGAATAAGATTGTAGAGTGCCTCTTTTGAATGAAATAAGATCAAAGTTATATATTATTAGAAACTATACTCTTGAAGTCATTGATTCAGATAACAAAATGGCCCTATATTAATTCTCTTCAATAAAACTGATTTAAGAAATGATCAGATTGGTCAAAAAGAGATACCTGAAATTAATTATTTCTTTATTCCTATTACGATAATTATTTTTTATATTAAAGCTGTACTTCAAACAAGTAATATGAAAAAAATTTTAAGCCAATTCCTACTTAGATCAACAAAAAAAATTTTTATTTTAGTTACGTTTTATTAAATAACTACAATTAATATAAATATGTATATACATATATCAGAATCATAATATTATCTTTTCAATTAACATTAAAAGCTTCTTAACAACATTAAATTTATAAAGGCAATTTTTAATAAAAATTAAATATAATAGGTAAGAATTTATCTTAAGACCGTGTAAAAGGAATGCTGACGTCTAATTAGGTTAAGTTAAATCTTCATCACAAATTTAACAAAAGCTGTTTTATCTAATGGTGCTGCCATTTAGAGAAATAATATCGACTTAAATATATCTCTATAACTATAATTAATTAATTAAATTTAATTAATGAATTAATATTTAAAAAAGCTATATTAACATCAAGTGTCATCCACTACAAGTTTAAAAAAATGCATTTGAACTTGAGTGGATGAATAAAAAGTATTTAATTAACGATTGAAAATTTGAGCAAGATATATAAATAAATATATATAGGGAGAATGTGAACTATAGTAGGAATTGAAAAACAATAGCCCCATGTAAGTTAGTGATATATTTATTTTAATAAATAAAATACATTTATTCTCCCGTTCATTTTATACGGACTTAAAATAATTTTCTTTTCAACGTTAAGAAATTTCTTAAAAAACACAGCCTTCATTTTTTTTTACTATGAGTATTAAATAAAAGCTTAACATTGTTATAATCATTAAGATTGAAACAAAGTATAAGCATAAAATTAAAATGTTAATTTAAAATTAAATGTTAATTTATGTGGGGAAATTATTTAAGAAACTGTCAGTACCATACGATGAGTAAAAAATTTTATTACCAATTTTTTTATTTAAAATTTTTTGAGTATTTTAATTGAGAAAAAAGGACAAAATTTTTCAAAAAAAGGACAAAAAGATTGATTTCAAAGAAACGGTTAACTAGTTTCTATGAGATTTACCCAATTTTTTTTTTTTTTTTTTTTTTTGTCATATAAAAACTTCACTATTTACATAATTCTTCAAAAATTTATTAGCAAAAAGTCTTACTTTTAAATAAATTCTAGGAATAGGGATTAGCATCCACCTAATAAGAATTCTATTCAAAACGCGGTGTAAATACATCACAATCTGAATAATCTAAAAAGAAATTCCATGAACAATAACTTTTACTATAGTTCATAATAGTTAACCATGAAATTAATGCAGATTGAAATTTCTTTGAATACTACATTTAGAAACTTTAAATTCTAACGGGGGAAATGGTGAAACATTTCAGATTTCTGAGTAAGCGTAGCTCCTGTCAGAGATACTGCAGAATTTTATTTTTCTAGCTTGCATTTATGCTTACAATTTTGATACAGACAGCATAAAAAATCTATTATTAATCATAATTAATATACGATTTTCTTAAATGTAGCTTATTAAAAATTTAAATATCCAAACACTTTATTTATGAGTATGAAACAATTTCTTAAATACGTTGCTATTATACATTTTTCATTAAAGAATTTGAGAACTCTTACAATTTTTATGAGAACTCTTACAACTTTTATGCTTATTACAGAGCTATAATTAAGCTACAAAAAATTTCTTATTAACATGATTTTAGTATTACATTACTATGTATTAATTCAGTCGCTGACAAAAATATTATCAAACTTTCAGAGCAATTACTGGGAGTTCAAAATTCTAGAAAAAGATATTAAAAATTCATGAATGTGAATATGAGAAATAAAAATACATGAATGAGAATATGAGAAATAAAATACATGAATGAGAGTATAAGAAATAAAATTATAGAAATGAGAGTATAGGGAATAAAAATACATGAATAGAAGTATTCGCGTGAAACCATGCCAAAGTTTACAATGCTGGAAATACTTGTCATTCAATCATAAGATGGTAACGTAGTCGAACTGGCGATGAGATTAAACAGCACCTAAATTGTGAACTTAAAGAAATAACTTCACCATGTCAACAATTATTTATAGCAACAGAAGTGTATGATAGAAATGTCCAATCAAATATAGAATAGCTTTATTCAATTTTTAAGCGAAGAAAGTATGAACACAGCAAGTGTAATTTGTCTCCGAATGCAAACCGTGGTGGACCTACCTTGCCTAGACAGTAGCCTATAATAAATACCTAAGCAATTTATCGGTTGGACATGTTGATGAAAGAGAATTTGCCTAGGACTCCACTCGCATTGTAAACTTCTATGAACATTGAGGTGAAATTTATAAACATGATGATGCACAAGGAACTGAGGAGCTCACTAGGTATCCGAAAGTCTTCGTAACGAAAGGAAAGACTGTCAAGTGGCATTTTTTTTATACCAGAATAATAGGAAACTATTATTAGAGCACATTGTGGTTAAGAAAGAAACATCGTGCCTTCATTTCCAATGGACAACAAAAAGGAGAAGTGAATTTTTCCGTCGTCATCCAGGCCAGATAAAGCTTAGCCATCTACTGCGGAGGAAAAGGTCATGTTAAATTTGTTCTTTGATAGCCAGAGATTTTTGTAGTTTGATTACCCTTTAAGACTTCAATCTAAGTTCAACACTATTGCAATACTTAACCAAATCTTCAAGAACCTTTAAAACAAGAGGGCAGACATATAGTCACGAGAAATAATTTTGCTTTGTGATTAACACAAAGCTACGCTACCAATGCAGCACACGACATTCTACATTTTTCTCATTAGGAAATCTTGGATTAACCACCCTTTACAGTCTGGATCAATCAACTTGGGAATATTACGTTTTAGGTGCAGTATAGAAGGCCTTGAAAGGTCAAAGTTTCACCCACGACCAAGTGGTGCGTGTTGATGTGAGATAGTGTTTGTATTAGTAGCCTTCGTCATTGTGTGTCACGCAAGTTGTTTCAAACTTGTTCCACACTCAGACAGTTGCTTAATAAATAAGGTGAAACTGAAGGTTCTCTCAAAGCCTCATTGCTATGTATCTTAATTAGTGTAAGGTACATTTTCCAACAAGGAATGTGCAATTTTTATAAGCACCGGTCTCTGTACTTGTACAGCCATTATAAATTACTCAAGCTTGAAAAATGTCGGTTAATAAAAGCATTTTTGCAGAACATATACTGAAAACTGTATTATTAGAAGATTCTAATTTTCTAATAGATGGAATAAATGGATATGAAAATAATTTTTTGTCATTTTATTTTACTGAAACAAAAGGTTCTTCAGAGAATTGAACAATAAATGACGAAGTGATTCTTTATAACAGTATATTAAAGCAAATAAGGTTGCCAAAAGTAAAGTTAACCGAGTATGAAATATTTGGAAAAATTTTCGTTTATTGAACAAATCCTTGAACAATGAAGCGGAATTTTTCGTAATTCCTGTATTCGAACGAGACAAAACATAATAAATACTTAAATTGTTAGAAAATGCTTACTTGGAGCATTTGACGCTGGTGTTTCACTACATTACATTACAAACATTTTTTTCGTTGGAGTTTTCCCATTTAAACGTAAAAACATTTTTAACATCTATGATATACTGATAAATATTAGAAATATGAAGAATCTAAGCTTCTTTGTTCAAAAATTCTTTGTTGTAATAAAATATTTCAGAAAGTTCTAAGGAAAGTCTGTTTTTATTCCTAAACTAGTGAGCGGGCTGTAAGAAACTAAACTCTTTAAAATAGTATTTATAAAAAGAGTTAACTAAAGAGCTACAATGTATCTGAAAGAAACATCCACAAAATATTTTTAACTAAAATAAAAAAATTATTACATAACTTTCAAAATTATCAAAGATTCTTTTAGGAAAATTGCATTAGAATATTATCATCATCCAAATTTCCTTAATATCATTTACTCATTAATTCGAATGTATAGATTTGATCAGTTAGAAAACAAATTACAGTGAAAATTGCGTAGCATAAAATTGAAGGAACTGAAGTATTTTTTCGTGAAAAAAAATTTTGCTTTAAAGGATATTGCAAAAAAAATCCATACATTAACAAAATTAAATTTATTAATGTTTACTTTATTTACATAGGTATGCATATGCTAAATAAAAATTAATGAAACAAAAACATTCGCAAGATCTTAAAGAAATTCAATGCAAAATTTTTGAAAAACAAAACAATTATTGAGTTTGGGGGAAATTATCTGAATTTTTCTTTACATTGTCTTTTTTAGCATCAAACTGTCAACAAATTGTTCGATATCATCCACTTTGTTATTCATTTCACCTTTAGAATGTGCGTCTAAATAATTGTGCATATACTTTTCATGACGTTTCTCATTTTGGATGACGTGGGAAAAGGAGCTACATTATTAATTTCTTTTTCGTCGTCAGAATCTGCATCAATGATATTTTTGAGCTTTGAACAAACTCCAAAATGTCTTTGTCTGCCATAATTGGGGCTGTACGCGTATTATCATCATCTGTAGCAATGAATTCTTCCGATAATACAATAGGATAGTCCAATCCGGCTGATGTTTTCATATTTTGTTCATTCCCAGAAGGGAAATCTTTTCATGCCAAGAGATTTTCGTTTCATGTTAAGAGGGGGGAAATGCATGCAAATGTATAATAGTTTGTAAAGACCGTTGTATTATTTTGTGTTAACCGATATTACGTCTTAAGCGTTTTCGCGTTAAACCTATTTCACTGTACGTGTAATACTCGAATTAAACCGGATTCGATCATTTACATTTTCTGTTTTAAATTGTTATTATTAGGTTTTCTTTTATATACAGAATTAATAATATCGATCTTTATTTATCACACCCCTCAGGCGACTCAAATTCTTTAGAAAACTACGGGTATCACAATCCCGAGGGCCCTAGTGATATTTTCCTTTTCCCAAGGGATCTATTACTTATGGTAAACACGGGTTTCGCGAACCCGGGGTACCTTAGTGGTCCTTCTCTATTTTCTTCCCTCCTTCTTGTCATTCAATTCATCCTTTCTTTCTTTTCCCATCTAGATCACAGACACTTAAATTGTAATTATACATGGATAACAAGTATCCATTTATTTATTTAGATTAGATTACTCATATTAATATCATATTTTGGAGTTACATTTTGTAATGCGTTAATTTCGTTTCATTTTTTTTATCTTTATCCCCTATTTGTTCGATATTTGTATTATTTGTTTGTTTTCTTAAACATCTTTCAATTTCCAATCCACATGTTTGCCGTGTGCGGCGTCCCGTAAGGAGGAAAATGGTGTCCTTGGGATACCTTTGCATAGACGGGAGGCAGGAGTGAGCCCACTCCTGTCAATCGGCTGGTGATAAGTCTCTTCGTAGACATTGCTGTAGGGTTAGTGCTGCCGATAAGGGGTGTTGTTTACCCGTTGGATCCTCGCCCTGATGCTGTAGTACTATATTTTGAGTGTACTCCAGGTAAGCGCCGTGAATGACTATTGTCAGATGACGGGCACATTGCCTTTCTTGTTGGACTCCGTGGTGTGTGGAAGCACGCCAGGATGAATTTGAGTTCGCGCTTATGTATTTAAGTCAGCTGTGCCCGGGTAAGGCCTTGTATTACCCACAAATCTCATCATTGATCAGATATCTAACAATACACGTTTTTTCATCTCATCGTTACGTAATAATGAAATGTCCCGAAAATCTCCATTTGCAATTTTTAGAGCTCTTGAAAGAATTGGAGAACCAAAATTATTTAAAAATATGCGTTCCGGTGATTTACTTGTGGAAACAAAATTTGATATTCAATTTAAATCCTATTTATCTACTAAAACATTTCTTGACTCTCCCCTCCTCATTACTCTCCATAAATCTCTGAACTCTAGTAGAGATGTCATTTCTGAACCTGACCTGATATGCACTTCTGAGGCTGAAATCCTTGAGGGATTTTCAGATCAGGGTGTAACTCAGGTCAGGAGAATCACGATAAAAAAAAGAAGCAACAGCTACTCCTACCAAACATTTAATTTTGACTTTTAATTGCCCGAAACTTCCAACTACAATATAAGCAGATTACTTAAATTGTAAAATCCGCCCTTGTATACCGAATCCTCTGCAAATTTAAAGTAACACAGGTTTGGATACTCTCAAACTTCCTGCCACGGTCAATTGACGGGCTCTAGATGAGCGTCCGTGGGACATTCTTCCACGGATTGTACTTTAGAGCCGAAATGTGTTAATTGTTCCTAACCCCATCCATCAGATTCAAAATATGCACAAAATTGAAAATGGAAAAAAATAGATACAGGAAATAAAAACAAATAAAAATATTTCTTATCCAGAAGCCCGTAAATTAATAGTTCCACAGTTATCTCAAACATATGCTCAAGTTACTAAACCTCCAACTTTATCCACAACTACTCAAACAGATCCAAAGATAACAAATGTAATTTGTCCACCCTTACAATATCTAAAACCTTTATCTTCTGGCAATCATATGCCCAGTACATCTTCAATTCCTGTAATATTCCCGTCATCCTCATCTCTCAACTCAAGCCCATCTAATTCCTTAAACATCTTCAGTAATACCAGCCATATCAAAAGTGAATCTTAGTTACCTATAACCATTTCTACTACTACCCCTGACAATAAGTCTAAATATCTCTTCTTCATCTTTATCAACTGAAACTCAGCCAACTTACACTGCCATTATTTATAACACTGTCTCTGCCAAATCCAATATTTGAGCTTCCGCAGTGTCTAAAGCTGCAAATAATTTAAAACAAAGTAGGAAAAATAGGAATAAGCTCACAACAAAACAAAAGCCTGACATTTAAATTAAAATATGACACAAATAAGCCGGAAAAAAATTCCGTACATTATACATCAGAAGACGAGGATATCATCCTTTATGACGCGGATGAATCCCTAATGAATTGGAAAATAAAGTCTGGTTTCAAGCAGTACATGACACAGACAAGAAGTAGGAAAAAATAATTCAACTAAATGTTTTAAATTTCATCTGTAAATATATCCTGTTCAGATTCAAAGTCATGTCTTAAAATATCTTCGATGTTTTTAAATTCACTTTCTAGCATTTTCACAGTGTAAGAATTATAAATGAATTTTTAATACGATTTTAATGAATATTAGCTTTTAGATATACCTTATTTATGTAATTTTTAAAGATTTTAACGGTGTTTCTAAAAATTTATCTTATTTACAAACAAATGTTTGGCGCAGTATAGCCTAAATCGGCTCTTGCGCCAATTAACACCACTCTCACTCACTTTATTTATCACTTAATTACTAAGAATAAATGTGAAGAAAGTATTTTTCAATATGTTAACGTCAGTTAAAAAATATTTAACGGTGCGTAAATATTTACAAAAATAATTAAATCATACAAAATGGCTGAAAAAATTTAATTATTGAAAATATTTTAGCAAATGATAATTGAGTATTAGTAAAAGAATTATTTTTTCATTTTAATTTGAAGCTATATATATTTTAGGAAACATATTTAAAATATTTCTCGATAATTTAAAATAATATAAAGTTTTAAACAACGTATTTAAACAGGAATAATTAACTCCTTTCAATACAATAAAATTAAAAAATTTCTTGGTCTTTAAACTTTGTAAGAAACAGTTTAATTTTAAATGAACTTTTGGTTTTAATTTATTTCCTACAGTACCACAAATTATAAAATGGCTACACTGATTACATATTATATGAATTTTTATAAACATATACCCTTTATTTGTGAGTTAAGAAATAAAGAAATCTAAGCACATCAAACACACGTAAAAATTTATGCCATAATTCGGAATGAAAAAAATGTTTTAACACCAGATATATAGCACTGAATCTTACATAATAGAATTAAATTAAAACCAAAGAATTTTTTATACTCGATAAATTTCCAAATCCCATACACAAATAATCACGTGAGAACAATAGAACAAAACCGATATATGTTTACAAATAATAAAACTGATGCAGACGATTGAAAAAATGTTGAAAAAGTATAAGAGTAATGTATAAGTATTACATTACTTTTGTTTGTCAACGGCTGTCTATAACAGCTTTTGAACAGCGTGCTCGATTGAAGTAAGTTTAAAAGATATTTAGTCAAATGGTGCGTAACTCAATTTCATATATATTTATATTTAGCATTTCAATTTCTCAAAAATTTGTAAAATGGAATTATTTTTTTCTCTGCTTTATTTATACTTGCTCATACGACTATTTCTATTAAACGAGTTTCTTAATATGCACTTGGCATGATGAATTATAGATATTTGTTATATAAAATTTTAGTTTGTTAGTTAAGGGAAATTATATATATTGCTTGAAAAATCACTAAAAAATAGGTTGATAAAAGAGTTTCTGTTTTAATAGGAAGCTTTAAAAAAATCCCCAAATTTTAACAACTGTGAAAACATATTAATCATTCACCATGCATCGACATACTATGTTTGATGAATGAATTTAGTATTTGGTCAAAAACTTTACAAAATAGGTTCTAAATTTAACTGTTGTTGTCATTACATGCTTTTTAACACCCTTTTATAAGCTTTACTTGAATGTAACGGAATCTTTGAACTCAATTTTTACCCATTTTGAAAGGTCAGATTAATTCGAAATTTTGTTTACTTTTCCAGGACCGATGACAATATAATAATTTTATAATTTTGTTCCATTGTCCTGAAGAAGATCATCAGGATTAACAATTTTCCATTTTTAGATCCCATCCCGCATCTGGCAACTAATTTCAGATCCCATCTCCAGATTTGGTGACTAATTTCAGATATCTTTTCCAGATTTGGCGACTAATTTCAGATATCTTTTCCAGATTTCGCGACTAATTCCAGATTTCGCGACTAATTCTAGATTCGGTGACTAAAAGATTAAGTTTCAACTCAGTTCGATTAACTATAAAAGAGCGTTTTTTAGAATTTAAACTGTAATTTATTATCTAACAGTATTTTTTTGTCGTAAGGTCATCACTTTCATACATAAGTAATTAAAAATAAATTCTAAAATGTGTTTTATTAACTACAAAAAAAAATTCTTAAAGCTACTAATATTGTATATGCTATATGATGCTAAAAATGCAAAATATTCTAAAATGCACAGATTGTACCTAAAATTTCCTAACCTGTGCTGAATTTTATCTTTAAAAAATCCTTGAACAATATCTAATGAGTGTGTGTGTGGGAATGCTTGTTAAAAATTGTTTAAAATATATCTTCGGTTCTAAATTTCATCATTTTTCATTGAAATGATAAAAATTATCTCATGCAAATGATAACGTTTGTATTCATGTTTCAGAAAACCATTGGTATTTTGCACTGAACAGATATTTATTTACATTATTAAAATTTTTCATAAGGTTTTCTTTCTTCACATAATTAACTTTTGTTTCATAATATATCAAAATAACCCATATTTGCATGTGTGGGATGCTTTGTGTTTCTTTTTTTTTAAATGCTGCTGTTACAATCTATTATTGATAAGTTCGTGGTATATTTCTTGACATTTCAATGACTTAATGAAATAACTAAAAATCGACTAATTTCACTACCAATTGAGGACCTAATTCGTCTGATGTATCAGTACCGTAATACTCAAATCAGGATATAATTATACAAATTTGAGTTTCTTAAAGTCCTTGAAAACTTTTTCATCAAGGATTTAGTTATTATCTCTCTAAGAGGGCTGAATTATTTTTTTAAAGCATTTATTTTAAGTTAGATTAAAATATATAATTCAATACAAAAACAAAATCTATATGCTAGGAGACTTTTAAAGACATTTATTCCTGTGGTTGAATATTTATTTTGAGTATTTTCAAGAATACCGAAACAGAGAAGCGTATTTTCTTCTATTGGGGGTGAAAAAAATTTATTAGAAATACTTTCATACAATATTTTTTTCGTGATATTACAAATTTGTAACATATACAAAGAACTGTAATTTGTAACAAATAAAAATTATGTGAAGACAAGTTATCAATATTTTAGCATAGTCAAAAACAGGAATTCAAGAATAATAAGTGCACGGTTACACAAAAAGTACATATCAAGATAAAAATTCTTATAAACATATATTTGAAAGCCTTATCACACGTACGTAAATTTGGAGCATTTTTTCTTTCAACCGATAGTTTCGACCAATTCTTACTCAGTTGTCATAGCAACGGCTTTGAACAACTTCTTGCTAGGGAGCTGAAAAAGTTGTTCGAAATTAAAATTGCTCCAAATTTCAGCCAATAGGGTTCTTCGTCTCCTACGCGAAAACAAGATGGCAGCCTCGTCTTCGCCAAGCGCAGTATCAGAAATGTACGCATTAAAATGGAACGAAATGATGGAGAGTGTTTTGATTGACGAAGTTGAAAAACTTCCATACCTATAGAATCCTAAGATTTGCAAAAAGATTTTTAAGAAATTAGCGAGGGTGCAGCGGCGCTATCGGCGAGTAATGTTTCAATGTGGAGATAAAGAGCAGCTGACGTCAGAGCATGCCGTTTTGCTTACGGCAACCCTTCATCCTCAGCTGCTTCCCAAAATTGGGCGAAACGGTTGCATGAAAAATGCGTGTGTGATAAGGCCTTTAGAATCACTGTCATGTAGTGAGGGAGACACTCTTGCTAGCACTCCACTCTCCAAACTTCCTTATGATGCCAACGTAACGACTTTGTGCCCTAATGGATTTAACGTGCTTCAGCATTTCTACAAGGAGGGTTTTTAGTGGTACTAACACTCGAATTCACGACACAATAAAAACAATGCCGGCTACAAATTCCCAACCATGATCACTCGGCTGCAGCGGCTACAGTAACTTCTCCGGTAAGCAGTGCAATCCAACGTGGAATATACAGATAATTCCATAAATGATTCAATTTCAAAACTTGCAGATTGCTAGTCATATTAAAATCCAACGCATATTTCCAAAGTCGAAAAAAAATGATGCTTAAATTGAGCTCATTTCACTCTTTATTAGTTAAAATTTTACTTCTTTTTTGTAAGGTATCCGACTACTTTCGACAACTTGTAATGCTTGTCGGTTCCTGCTTCCCCTTGTCTACCCTTGAACCCGGCTAGATGTGTGGGAAGAACTGAATAATCAGTAGACATGATTCACTCTAATTATTTTATTGCCACCAAAATATCAAGCAGGCACAATAATAATCCAATTAAGAAATTTGTTCAGTTTGTAGAGCGCGTAGGTGAGACCTGTTAGCCTGGGGATAATATTACGGACCCTCAAATGATTCCACGATAACTTATACAAGCTCAATATAAACTACGTCGCTCACTAATAAGCTAAACTTCTATTTAAACAAGGATTACGATACCTGTATTTTTATGAAGCTGAGTCCTCCAGTTGAGGACTTGAATGCAATTCTTATCCGGATTTAATCACAGTCAAGTGATCCTCTGTTAGAATTCTTCAACTGATAAACTCAGAATTGCACTTAATAAATTCCCGATCCTCCACTCACCAACTAACTCTCAAAACTCACGAATACAGAACTTATATAATATACTTAATGTGCATAATCACGTTTCCTTTCTTCGGTGAAAGTTAGTTGGTAAAATTATTGCCCCAGAAAAGTCCCCAAGGGGTTAGTCATAAACGCGTATGGATCCGTCACAAACTTTTTTTTAAAAAAAATGGAAATATATGTATTTTTGTGTTTTTTACACTTGTGTTTAGTACATTTTAAGAAAAAGAAATTGAGAAACGAAATTGTTATTAATAAATAGGGGGGAAATTGGGAAAAATTTACAAAAAATAACAAAAACGATGCCTATTCTGTACCAAAAGTTTATGAGCGAATTTTCGATTTTTCAATTTTGATATGTTTCTATATTATTCATTTTTGAAATGACCTCCAAATTAGGAGATATTTTAATTTTTACAAAAACTAGAGCACTTAATCTTAGTTACTGTATGAAATTGCTTAACATAACAGTGATTATATTAACATAAGGGACTGTAAATTTTGTAATAAATAATTATTGATAAAGCTGAAAGTTAAAACACTTCTACTATTATGCAGAACATACACAAAAAATTTCAATTAATTATTTTCAAAACCTTTTGAGTAATCGCTGTCCCCGTTTTAGCATTTTCAAAAAAACACATTTCGAGTAAAAGGCGTTTTAAAGTATGACATGTTGCTTAAAGTAATGGCATCCACTTTTACTAAAACACTTGTAGTTTTTGTTCTGTTGAACGGAAAATAATAAACTTGGTATTTTTATAATGCTAATAAGATGGCCTATAAAATAAAAGCATAAAAAAATGTGTCAGATTTTGGGAAAATTCCCAATTTTAGGGTAGTTGGATACCTTAAATTGAAACTTTTCAATTAATTATTAAAATTATTTCTGCTAGAAAAATTACGTTTTTTTTTTAATTCCACTAATTCAATATTTTTATAAAACATTTATTATCCACTTCACATCCCCAGCAATCCAACATATACATAATTTTATATAAGAGTGTACATAATATGTGGATATACAAAATTGTTTGAAATTTTAGCTATACAGCTACCTTAATTTTAGCACCCAAAACCCGGAAACTATAAAAATAGGTCATCATTGCTCAAGAACTTCAAAATCTTTTCTATTTAGTCGGTATTCACGATTGTTCTTGTCAGTAGAACACATCACTTTTCGTCTTTTCAATCTTACTACCATTTGACTTAACTCGACAACCAACACGAACATTTAGGTCACAGAAATGGCAACAAAATTATCTTATATGAATGAAAATGGCTGTAAACAAACGAATAAAGCACTACTTCAGAATGCATTGTGAAGCTTGTAGTGCTTTGATAGATCTTAAGCACCTTAATAGATAAAGAATTTTTAGAATGTATAGTTTTTTATTACAATGCAATAGAATTAAAAAGGCTCTGTGCCTCTCATGGTCTTGGGGTTTTATATGATTTAAATTCGATATTTTCAAATAGTTTGATATGTATTGAAATAAGATGAGAAAAATGAATTCATAAATCTTATGTTTTTCATTGTCTGAATACTTCGATAATTCACTAGCTGGTACACCCGTTCTTCGCACGGGTGAATTGAAAAATTAAACAATACATATTGAAGGATAAAGAAGTTTATAATGAGTTAATTTTGAGAGAATTGCAAATTAAACAAACAAAAAAAAACTTTTTGCATATCTCAGCTGAACAAAAAAAACATACTTGTTAAATTTAAAGTCTGGTGTCTAATAGCTAATAAAAAGGATTTATTTTTACTTATAACGTCCTGTAGCTCTCTTGTGGGTCGATTTTTGAAAACACCTTCCTAAGTTAATCTCTACTCAGCAAAAGTAACACATTGTTACAAATTTTGTGTAACAAACGCTTAAAATATTGTAAATAATTTATATCTGGATGTGTCATATGTTAATATTACTTTCTGCTGTATTTATTTTATGTTAAAATTGTAATATTCGCAAGCAACTCCGTTCCTTACATTATGTTGGCGATAGAACCAAGTTGGCATCATTTTCGGCGACCATATTTGCAACTTGGTGATTGATTGAACGGTGCAGAATTTGATATGCTGTAGCGCCACCTGTTGGGGAGCTGCAACAAGGAGGATAACACAAAAACCTTCTCCAAAAAAAAATACTTATACATGCCAATTTTCAAAGTGATCGGTTGAACGGTGTTGGAGTGAAGCTATTTTATATATACAAACATCCATTGATAAGTATATATAGATTAGTTTAGTCGATTTTAGAATATTAGTGTGTTGATTATTAACTTTGCATAACGAAACAGAACGAGAACTACTGGCGATGGAAAGCATAATTTTGAACTACAGTCATGTAATGAGGACTATTCTGCACTGGTACTCCACTTTCTAATCTTTCTCACCACGCAACGTGAGGATTTAGAAGGGGGAATTTTCGACGGGGTCCAGGTAAACCCTTTGAGAAGTTCAAGAAGTATGAAAAGAGTTTGTCGTATTCCAGGAGCCTATAAGGTTGATAACATTTTTTATCTTAAAATTTTAGTTTGTTTTTAAGAATTATAATTATTAGATAATAAAATTCGTTTAATGTGTGTAAAGATTTGAATAGGAAGATAATATACACACATCTAAAGTTGAATCATAAAAAAAAAATGAAACATAAATCTAATCAACCACTTCTTTCTGTTTGTTCACATTCTTAGTCTAATTGTTATAGTTAAATTTTTGTGCAGTTATTAGTATTGTGATTATACTATATGTGCTGATATTATTAGAGAAATATTTAAGAGGATCTATGAAGAAAACTGTTCTTTTAAAAGAGATAGATGTCGGAGAATTCAGGGAATACTTGACTTAAAATCTCGACAAATTTAACGTGCACTTGCCCCTCTACACGTAGGGTTCTTAGTAGCTCCAGGACTCGAACCCGCTACAAGAGAAAAAAGCAACACGAGTCATGAGTTTGTTGTCATGCCCACTGGTTTAGCCGGCCCCGCATCGCTGTGTTGTATAGTACTCGCTGTTGTTCCAACGGCTAAAGGAAATAATTTAAAGGGTATTCCTTTAAATTAGAAACTTTATAATCGATAAAATATTTTTACTATCATGACATTTAACATGGAAATTTTATCATTCTTATAAACTTATATAAAAGTAAATCTTAAACTGCCCGAAACGTTTAATATAATCATCAATACCTTTATCAGAAATACATTTACCAGAATTATCTTAGAAATTCGCCATTACATATATTTCGTGTTTCATCAAATAAGTTAAATTCTTTGGACGTCTTTCTTATTCCCCATTCGAATGTTCAGCAAAGTCATATAGGTAATCATGCAAAAAGTATGTAGATTCTGTGAGTACCGTAAAATCCGGGGTATAACGCGCACTTTGAACACAAAAAATATGATCGAAATGTACGGGTGTGTATTTTCACCGGGTATGAAAATGATAGCTTCAAAAATAAATAAATAAATAAGCATGAAAAAAATTAGACATATATAGATTGCAATACTGTTTATTTAAAAAAAAAACAATTATGACATACCTAATGAACTTAAAGGGTTGTTCTAGAAGTATACTGTATTTTTTTCAAAAGTCTAGGATAATACCTTGAATAAATTACTTCAAAACATAAGAGCATTGCACACGTACATTTCTGGTTCTTTCATAAAAAAAGGGGGTGCGCGTTATACAGTGAATATACCGAAAAGTTAAAAAATGTAGCCTGAAAGTATGAGTGCGCGTTATACGCAGGATTTTAAGGTATGTTTTTTTAATTAGGATGCAATTCTCTTGTCTTTCATTTTCTTATGTTTTTAACAATGAATTAACTTCGGTTCATTTTAAAACGTTAATTTCTTACGTAGAATCGTATGTGTTCTTTCTTAATTCTGGTTATAGTATTCCTTCCATATCGTAATCAGCTAACACCTAATAGAAAAAATTAACAAAATTAGTTCAAAACAAATTGTTTTTGTTTTCTACTAATTATAGCTAACAAAAATAGGATTAATTCTCTGCTTTAATTCTGTTTTTAGAAGTACTATTAGTTTAAATAAACTATTTTACCAAATATGGAACCGTTCTCGAACGAGCTTCATGATCAATGATGCTTGAAGTTTCCTTCGTGATTGATAAGACAGGTGACACAATTCTGATATCATCCTTCACATTTGTTCGAGATTTAGAATTATAAGGTCCATCGCCAATAATTCTCATCTAACAATTATTGCGAAAGTACTTCGAACGGAAAATGATTTCCATTGTATTTCATTCTACTTAATAATTATTAATTTTCGTGATTAATAAGGCGATTATTTTTACCGCGCCTTTAAATAGATTCTTTATTTTTGACTTGGTGCTATTTTGAAGCTGATAGCAATTCTGAACGTCCTTTCAATATTCTGCACCATTCATTATATTAATTAGCGATAATGCCTTCATTTTTAAGATTCTAATAATAATGTTTTCGACATAGTGGTTAATTTTTATAAGGTATCTTCGTATAATAACTAGTTTTTTTACGTGTAATTAAACAAGTACATATAAATTATAATAAAAAAGAATTACTCTTCATACCATTTATGCCTTTTTCTATAAGTGAATATTATTAAGCTGCAACTGGTGTAATAGCAGCTCTTTCCCGACTCCTTTAAATAGAAATCGGCTTTATTAACATCTTTCCATGAATCTATTTTTCTAAGGCATCTCACATAATTTTAATTAATTTCCGTGTCAGCATGAGTGTCCTGAATACACGTGCATCTTTTTTACGCATCATCACACACACATAATATATTCGACTTCCCTCGCCTGGAGTTATATTTAGGCTTTCTCTTGTAACCCACTTTTCAAAATTCAATGTTGTTTACTTGGAAATTATTTGTATTTATTATTCTTAAATGAAGTGTGAAGTTGTTTCAGTGCATTGTTTTGTTTAAAAACTGCATATTGCGTTTTCACATATCTTAAAAGTTTTTGAATCAAAATCTCTCTCAGTATTTTAAAGTTATTTCAATAAAAGGATAATTTAAAAAATTAAATTAAAGAAAGACTTAATATATCGATAACTTTTTTTTATATTAATAGTTAAATGAATATATTTTATTACATCATTCCTTTCTCTCTCACACGGGTAGTAAAATTTTTTTGAGAAATACAAAAAACATTGATCAATGGTGCAAAAATGTTACCCATTAATTTACAATTTGTTATTTAAATGATTTGTGTGTGCGTGTGTTATTATTAATAAATACTACGCTGGTCTTATATTACTAAACTTAGACTCACCATTAAAACTCCCAAACTTTCTATCGTCCATACATTATTTTTACAACTCTTCATGCTGAAAAATACATTTTGTACGGTTTATTGTGTTAATTTCCTTTATAAATAGTGAAAAAACAATGAACGTAACAATTTTTTTTAATTTCATTTCTTTTCCGCTGAACGTCCTGTTGACCTCCACAAACATCTTTTCTATGATGTGAGGAATTTTATAAGTACGAAGATATGATAAGACAATACCTACTTAAAGTCAATTGGCTTTCAATTAAGTAAATCTCACATTACTGTTACATTTTAAACAAAAGAAATAATGTGATATTTATATTAGACAGTCGGAGTGAAGAAAACAAATTGTACTCTTTATAACACAAATCCTTTTTAAACATGCTTTAATATCATTCACACCACAGATATAGTTATACATTTTATTCACACTCGCATAAAACACTATGGCTTTGTTCTCTTAACACTCAACAAGCCAAAACTTAATGTGTAATATATACCTATTCATTTTGTTTCCGGTTTTCAAATAAAGGCTCTGTTTTTCCCCTACTTTCTGCTAAAGATTTCATAGTGTAAAAAAATTGTTTGGTATTATACTTCCTTCCTAGGCCATATACGATTCGATGAATATCAGTACAAGAAATATATTTGGGAATTCGCTCACTGATGTATATATGTCTCGTTTTCTCTTTTTATACATGGAAGAGCATTTATAATGTTTTTATCAGTTACTTTATACGATTTGACTCCAAATTCATTTGCTCAGTAATCCTCATTGTGTCATATTTAGGTTTGAAAAATCATTTACAAAAATTCTGCATCTAGGACATTCAGCTGTGTGATACTACAGTAGAGTTCCGAAAAGTCGACCTAATGTAAACCGAACTGTGGCCGACTTTAGGAAAATATCCGGTTATCGAGAATAATATTAAAAAAAATAAGTACGAGTGTTTCTTCAGAAAATATTGTACTGCACTTATGTTTGATTGGGATACAAAAAAAAATAAACTTTTTAAATACCCGAAAACAAAGAAAAAGTACATACTTTATAAAGGTAAGAATTTTTATACTACTAAGACTTAAGACCTAAGAAACCATAAATGCATTAATATTTATATTTATAAAATGAGATTTTTTAAATAATTCTTTTTTTATACTGCTCTTAGCTGGTATACCCGTTCTTTTCACGGGTGAATTGAAAATTTAAACAATACAGATTGAAGAATGAAGAAGTTTTTCATGAATTAATTTTATGTGAATTGCAAATCAAACAAAAAAAGTTTTTGCATATCTCAGCTGAACAAAAAATCATATTTGCTAAATTTTAAGTCTGTAGGTATAATAGCTGATAAAAAGGGTTTTTTTTAAAATTTATAACGCCCCAGTAATTCCTTGTGAGTCGATTTTTGAAAACCGATGATCTCTCTTCTCAGCAAAAGTAACAAATTGTAACAATTTCGTGTAATGAACGCTTAAAATAGTGTAAATAATTTATATCTGATGTGTAATGGGTTAATATTACTTTCTGTTGCATTTATTTTATGTTAAAATTGTAATATTCGCAAGCCACGCCGTTTCTTACATTATAATGGCGTTGCAGCCAAGTTGGCGTCATTTTTGGCAACCATGTTGGCAACTTGGTGATTGATTAAACGGTGTTGGAGTGAGAAGCGAGGTCATATATACAAACATCCATTTTTTCATATATATATATATATATCGTGGTTTTTTGAGTGATAATCGAGACATTATTTTTTAACCGTCTTAATTCCGTGAGATCATTTTGTAATCTGTTTGTAAGAGAGAGAGAAAGAGACGGACACGTGTTAAAACTCAAGAGACCTCTTCAGAAGCCATATGTCGTTCAAGTACATTCTTATTGAAGAGGTATATTTGAAATACTAGGTAATAAAAAGTAATGGTAGAGCGGCGAGATCTTTTAAAGACATATGTAATCCATTCCCGAACTGGGTAATAAATTTAATACTTGAAGATGTAACGGGAAGATAAAAGTTAGCAGTGGACTAGCGATTTAGTTTTAGATCTAATTTAATTATCCTTATATATATATATATATATATATATATAAGTATTTTAGCTACGCTATTTTTACTTCTGATTCAAAGAAGAAAAAAGAAATTTAATGCATATATAGCTTAAAGTATTGCAAAATTCAATAAGCACGGATGAATGGATGTATATTTTACGTAGAGGCAGCATTTACATATGCAAATAAATAATGCATTATCAATTGCTTAGTGTACCAAAATCTTGCCATTAAGTATTTTATTTACATTGTTTATGCATGATTTCCTTGATGTACGTTATGAAAATTTCCGGTGAAAAAATTTATTTATTACTGAAATATATATAAATGGTAGTTATACCGAAATTAAAAAGTGTTAATTAACTGATAGTTTATTAACGTAGCACTATTTGTGACTGCGTAACACGAAGACTATTGGCGACAAACACGTAATTTAAAACCACTGTCAAGAGAAGGAACAACGCCTGAAATGACACTCTTATGGTTGATGTTCCTAATGCCACCTGTCTGACGGTGTCAGATCGAGGCCCACGAAATTCATCGTGGCAAGGGGCTAAGTGTACGCCAATCGTTAGCTTTTAGCTTGAACACCATGCAGGTGACAGTATGATTTGGCTCAGATTTGGCTTACACGATAGATGGTGACACCACCTATCTCCACCTCCACAGTTCAGGCATGGAACTGGAAGGGAAGAAAATATTCTCCAGCTCATGCACCCGTGGTTCCTGCTGCGACCTCCCACAAGACTTTCGGACCCACTGATTTAACGAGCACGTACTACTTGTGTACTCGGAGGATATTTGGTGGCATCGAGCATCGAACCCAGGCCTTCCAATCACAAGTCGATGTTCTAACCACTAGGCTACCCACGGCCTCTTTTCTCCAAATATTCACAATATACTAATGTGTAGAGGTATAATCTCAACAGAGTAAACGTTGTAATTTTTTCCGCAAAACACCGTTCCTATGCACACGAGCACACCTAAATATTGCAGGATCTTTTCATCTGACACCATGCCGAAACCGATGGTCATGAGAAACCCAACGGCTGAACACACGTGAGAACCGGAACCCTGAATGTAATTCGAAGTGACAGAAGCGAACCACCCCACCTAAACAGAGTGGAAAGATAGTCCGTTTGAAAACACCAAGAATTTGGTTGCGTTTGCCTCCTCCCTCACAAAGGACATTTTCTGCAGAATTGAAATAATTAAAAGTATGTGTGAATAACTTCCATTTAAAATGTAAGTATATTGTATTTAATAGCTCTGACGAAAATAAATTAATCATTTGATTTTAAATTTTAACCCCCCCCCCCCCGCTGCCATTTGTTTTCCAAAATATCACAACGTGCATCAGCGCCTCTTCACTGCAGATAAAATATTAGCAAGAGAATCTAATGTTTTTATGCAAACCGTAAAATCCAGCGTATAACGCGCACTTTTAACACAAAAAATAAGATCGAAATTTGCGGGTGAACGTTATACGCCGGGTATAAAAATGATACCTTCAAAAAAATTTTTAAAAATAAAAAATAAGCATAGCAAAAAAAAAAAATTAGATTCTTGCATAGTTTTACTACATAGAATCATGCTTATTTAAAAGAAATGACATATTTAATGAACTTAAAGGGCTGTAAATAATATAATTATACAATTTTTTCAAAATCCTGGGATAATACCTCAACTAAATGACTTCAAAATGTAAGAGCATTGCATATGTACATTTCAGGCTCCTTCGTAAAAAAAAAGGGGTACGCGTTATACGCCGGATTTTACGGTAATATGATTCTCAAAAGATCGTGAAATTTTGTTTAATTCGTGGAGGAAAAAATAAAAACATGGCCTTTTCCCTCCCTGCAAACAAATTTTTAAAATATTTATTTTACTAGATACAAATCTAAGAAGTTGTTTTAAATGATATTTCGCTCAGTAAAAAATAAATCTAAATAAAATATTTATAAACGAGTATCTAAAAATAAATTTTAATTGCAAAATTATGTGTGTTTGTATGTATCTTTTAAAGCTGAAGTATTTATCCTGATTACAAAGAATCACGAAAGCAAGACGCAACTTGTGAAATGCTTTGATGATTTTTTAAATAGAAATTAATATTATTTTTTTCATTGTAAATAACAGGGGATTGATGGAATATACAACTAGTTATAGAGATCAATTTATTTTTTGAAAACAAGGGCTGTAATTCTCTGATAAAATACTGCTAAGTAATTAATTTTAAATAGAAATATCAGACTACTGATAAATCAGTCCGCAATTGAGCAACATTATTAGCGTTAAATGTTATCTATTGTCCTTGTTTTTATACTTAAGATAGAATCTATCAAAAGTTAACTGAGATATTTATTTTTCTTTGCAAATCTCTGACATTGACACAGTATCTTTGGTAACAAAAGATGACTGAGCTGCGAAGTTTCAAAATAATACTTATTGGTTCTTTTTACCATGTTTTTATTAACTCTCTTTTTTTTGTCTGTCACGGTAGAATTTTGTAACTGATTTTAAAATAACTTCCCGATGAGCTAGAGACTTGAAATTTGGACCATAGCTCAGAAGTAAATGACAATAGATGAAAATGTGAAAATAGAAGTTCTTGTTTTGAGCCCGGGCCCCCGAAGAGGCGGGCCCTGATTTTGACAAAGGGCCCAGTAACGCCGGAACTTACTCGAATTTACAAGAATAAAAACCGCCTATCGATAGCACGGGTCGAGTTGCGTCTGCGTATACAATTTTGTGTCTCTGGGGTCAAAGAGGAGCCCCTAGGTTACTATGTTTTCTTATTAACGCGCTTTCTTGTATGTCTGTCCGGGTGGAATTTTGTAATTGATTTTAAACCAACTTCCTGATGAGCTAGAGACTTGAAGTTTTGACCGTAGCTCATAAGTGGATGACAAGGCATAAAAATGGTTGTAAGAACATGGTACACAAAAAAATTTTAATAAGAAAATTATCATTTATTTATCCATTTATTTTACGAATATCTTTAAATGAAATAATAAACAAGAAATTTTAATTTGAAAAATAATACATAATAAGTAATAAAAATTTATTCTTCTAAGAGCTTATTTTTCGTTGCATTTGATAATAGAAATGAATTTTAGAAGTTCAAAAAAAAACTAAAAAGTATAGCCTTTCAGAATAATTAAAAAGTATAATCAAAAGTTGTTTAAATAACAAGAAAAATAAAAACCTGATAATATTTGTATTTGATCTAAAAATTCGCAGTAAAAGTTTACACAATTATTCGTGTTATTGCAGTATTTCGTTCGTGAATTTTTATGACTGTAACCGGAAAAAAGGACGAATAAAAAGAAGCAAGTAGATGTATTTAAAACGACAATTTGCCGTATTCCGTTATTGCAGGTAGGACTAAGTCTTACACAACGGCTATTTGTAATAGTTACTGCTACCTTGCAGCATTCGTAGAGTTGCAAAACTCTATTCTGGAATTTAGATATATTAAATAATTTTTTATTTCGTTAGAATTCAATACTTAACTAAAGATTTTTTAATAAACATTTTCTGTTTTTTTTTTTCCTAACGTGTCATAATCATTTTTCTTTATTTATGTATATGTGTACCTTCTTAGGTAAATACTCTCGTATACTGAAAGTGAATATTCGCTGTATTTCATAATAGTGAGTTGGATAAATTTTTCTTGCTAATTTAGAACTCGTTATAGTTATAAACTTAAAAATAATTCAATTCTGGAAGTTAAATAATAAATTTTTTGAGTTCTTTAATTTTCAACACTCAAGCTAAAGTTTTTTTAACAAACATGGTCTAATTTGTTTTCAATTTTTAATAGCAATCAATCATTGGCTTAAACTTTCTTAATTTGTGTGAGCCTAAGATATCAACTTACTGCAAAATAGTTTGACTTTCCATTACTTCGACTCAGCAGTAAGAAATATTGTTAGTGTATGAAAATTATCAAAACCAATTTATATTATTTGTAAGAAGAAAAAATACATGTTTCTCCCAGTTTCCTACCTGAGCTCTGGCAATGCGAACCTGTACTAGGATTTAATTTTGCCGAGAGTACCCAAGCCAAACAGACATTCTAGGGATTTTTATATGCCATTTAATCATACGACATGGCCGCTGTCGATTGTCTGCATCATGAAAATACACCGACTTGAGCCGGGTTCAAACTTGCAACCAACGACAAACCAACCATACCACCAAGCCGGCATTCTGGACTTTGGCTTCGCTATTTTATCCTATTATAGACTATAATTATTGTTTTATCTTTATGTATATCAAAGAATATAAATAATAGCTATAAGGGGAGGAAAAGACTGTTCTAAAACTCGTGACCGTCATCTGTATTTCATAATCCATTCTTTGTTCCTGTCAGTACTTGCTTAAGTGTCATAATGATATAATAAAAAGATTAAAGTTATCATTTTAATAAAATTTTCAACAAAAAAGAATAATACAAACAACTCCCTATGAGGAAATTCTACAACTAGACTACAAGCTTTCTTTTTTCAAACATTCATTAAGTGAAGAATATGATTGACGCTGTCACAGTGACAAGTCATTAACAAGAAATTCCTTTCTTCTGCATTGATTATACGTATTCATTCCCAAGTTTACTTTTCATGTTATTCTTGAGCATGTTGCTTTAATCAAGGTGAAAAAAATGTGCATTACATTCTTTGTGCAGAGCACGTTGAGTAATGTGTGATCTAAAGCACATGTTTTTCCCATGCTTCAGTTTATTCTTTTACTTTTCTAATATGCTTTAAAAGTAACGAGCGATTCGTTATTTATTGTTGATGCTAAAAAAAGTATTCATTCAATATTCATTTCAAGTTTCTCTCTCTATGTGTCTGTCTGGTATTCTAATTTTCTAGTTATCCATCTGTCTCTCTATGTATTTTTTAAGTTGAATTTTTAGTTTTTTTACAGGTTTCCATATTAGTTTACTATCCCGAGTTATCTCGGGCAAATGGAAAAGAATTAAATATTAGTCTTTGCAGATAGTTTTAGAAACAAGGGACAACACAAAGTGATACCTGCCACTCTGTAAACTGGTATCCGGTCAATTATCTTGCTGGATTATCTCTGGAATCTCTTTTATGGGTGCGTTGCTTCAATAAGGCTACAATCTTCTTCAATAATGCTACATACAGAAGAATCACACTGTTTTCAATGTCTGTCCCATCATAATCATTATCTGAAAAATCATCGCTTTAGCTATCTTGAATCATCGCTATTTTCTTTTTCTTCAACGTAACTATCCTTCTTTATACATTAATAATCCATAATCCGAAGTATACTATACAATAGGGATAACACGTGACCATTCCGCCAAAAGAACCGTGAAACCAACAAAAACTTGGCGAACTGCTAATCAAAGCTGAATATTTCCTTTCATTTCCTACAAGCTGAGTAAAATCGTGATAAAACAAATGGTACTGACAAATTCTGCTTTCCCTGAGTTTTCTCGTGATAGTAATAAACTGCAATATGTATGAACCCGAGATAAGTCGGAATAATTATCAAAAAGTTATAACACAGTCCCGAAGACCCATCACTCGATAACCGGCAGTCCAGATAACTCGGCCAAGCAAAGCATTATTCCCAATGCAGAAATTATTGTTGCTGTCATAGTTAATGAAAAAGCGCCGGAAAATGGGAAAGGCACTAACGTTGATGACACCGTACAAACTCCTTAAATATCATATAGTGAAGTATTTAAAGGTTGTAAAAACCTCTCTTCAGTATTTTGTACAAGGTGTGTCGGTAATGAACTTACTGTACCTTCATCGTTTTCGTGATGAAGCAACAAAATGCAGAGTGCTGTATGCGAAAGACAACAGGACATTGCGCATTTCTTTAAAAAGAGTATTTCAGTTTTTGTAAAGTTGGCTGCTTAGTTTTCATTATAGACAGCTTCATGCCTTCATAAAGTATTTTTCTTAAATGTGCCTGATCAGGTAAATGACTGTATTTTATGTATTTGTCAGTTTTCATTTCCTTGTAATAAATTCTCCATGCCAGTGGTTTCCAACCCCCAGACGCGGATCGGTATCGGTTCTTGGATCAGGTAGAACCAGGCCACCCAAGAAACACTAAATTATTTCTATTTTATTTACTGTGGTGTATTTATCTCGGGTTTAAGTGACTTTCCTTGGAAATCACTTCATATCCCATGTTAAGTAACTTTATATTCATTTTGGTGTAACTGTATTTTATTCTAAATGCTTATTTAAATAGAATTAAATTAAAATTATTAAATCCAAACTATCTAAAATATAAGCAATCAACTTTTCATCCTTAACGGGCCGCTGTAAAATTATCAAAACAATGACTGGTCCATGGCGATAAAAAGGTTACAGAGCACTGCTCTATCTCTTCATAAAGTGCGTATTTTTCCTTTACTTAAGAGTATTTGGACAGTTTATTTTCTGTTGTATTCTCAAGCATGCAATACATACAAGTGCAGAACAACATTTTTCTGAGGAAGTACACCCGTACTTGTTTCTTTTTTAATCCTATTCTCGATAACTCTCATTTTCCCAAACTCGTCCACATTAGGTTGACTTTTCGGGACTCTACTGTATAATATACAGTCAAATGTCCTGGATGCAGAATTTTTCTAAATGATTTTTAGAAAACCCAAATATGACGCACAGAGTGAGTACTTTTCAAAAGTGTTTGTTTGATCTGCATCTGTTTCAGTAAAATTCGATTCGAAAAATAGGAACTCACATCCAGTTACTACTTTTCGACGTTGTGATTATAGATACCTTAATTTTAGACATAAGAGTTAAATCTGCTTCCACCATTAAATTCCCTAAATCTTTCTATATATATATATATACTAGCTGACCCGGCCACACGTTGCTGAGGCTTTGTTTTAATACGTTAGTTGAATATTATCCTAAGATATTCAATGTAGTCAAATTAATCTTCGTTTATAATTTTGGAGGATTGAAATAAAGTATAAAACAACAAATTATTTTAATTTTGCATTTCATTCATCTCCTATTTGAGTGTAGTATAATGCATGAATTACTAACGAAGTCGTTAAGTAACAACATATGAAGATTTAATTTTATAAATGTGGTGAATAACGTTGATTCTTTGCAATTTTTAAAATTATTTTTATCATTTTAAAGTATAACAACAAATAATTTTATACAACTAATCGCTAATCGTGCACAATATTTTTCGGTAACCCGTATTTTGCTAACTCAAATAGATTCAACGGTTTCCGCACACGTGAGCATGTAACATCTAGTTGCCCATTCGAGAAACATGGATTTTCTAAGTCCAAGTATCAAATGAATATTGTTCGGGTTTCAGATTCATTTATGGTCATCGCGAAAGCCAAACGAATCGGGAATTGAAGCCTTTTGAATGGTATTAGAGATTCTGACGGTATCAGTGGAATACGTGGCAACAGATTCCGTAGTAGCAGAACCGAATTTTCGTTTAAACTTTACAGTCAAAATGTTTGCTTCAAGAAGTTCCCGGTATAATTCTTTTGATGATCAAACGTGCACCGTTGCATTATCTAGGTGAATTTAAGTTAAGCAGATAATAACCAGAGATCCAACCAAGATTGTATGGTTACATTCCTGATACATCTAGAGAATTCAAAAACTTGGCTTGAAAATTTACGGTTTTGTTTTCATCAACAATAGTGTCGATTGGTTTAAAAGGCGTTGGATCAACTGGCAACAACCCTGTGTCTGGAAGTTTATTTCATCACAATATCAACATTTTTTCTGATTAAGTAACAGGATTACAGAGGCAATAATTATCTAGATAATTATACAGTATATCCCGAAAGACACTCTCAAACAGTTCCTTTTTACCTAAAGAACTTTACAGAAATCGTCTGGTTATTTCATGCATTATGTATTGGGATGAAGTTCTGCTTCACCGTTTCCAATATTCAGTAGTTGGTTAGGAAATATTTGCTCAGATTGATCATCTTGCAAATGTACTCACGTGTTTATGGTCAGTCGAAGTGTTTCCACGTTTCGCCATAAAAACGATTGTTTTAAACAGGCGTTAATCTCGTGAGCAAAAGTAGAGCGTGTAATGGCTGTTAATGTCTGTCGGAAATCACCAGACAGTAATACAACAGCAACACCGAATATTCTCTCGTTGCCATTTAAATCTTGCAAAGTTCTATGTAATGCTTTGAGTGAATGTTTATGAGTCATGGTACACTTATCCCTGATCATGATTGAATTCATTTGCAATACTGTAACCAATCCACTCTTTTTTTTCAATGGTACACATTGCATCTTGTATTTTATGAATGTCCAATGGCAGCTGATGCGGAATGTGCAGTTTTTCCACCATCTAACAAAGTGACAACAATACCCGAAGATGCAATTTCCTATTGCAATCATATTTTCGCACGACTGCACCTGAAAGTTTAGTTGCTATAGGGAATGAAAATCCGGATGTGGAACTCGAACGCAAAGCCATTTGACCTCATTCCAGCAATATCCAGAAAATTTACGGAAGCTTTTGAAATCCGTATCCAGATTCTCGTTCCCACCCCGAGAAGCACTCGGGCTTCTTTCGACGCCCCTGCTCCTGTAAGTTCAGTCTCTGAAGGGGGACATTTACGGTCAGCCGTCATTATCCGGCAAAGTTACGGGAGTTTCTAAAATCTCGATTTCAGATTATTCTTGTTTCCCATCCAAAAAACACCAGAAAGCATTTCTCTCTCCTCAAGAATTTTAAAGCAAGCCCCTTCCACTGTTCGTGCAAAATACTTTCGTCTGGCATTATTTGACGTAGATATTAGATTATCTTGAATTTTATTGAGAATATTGATCGGCAGTTCCGAAATACAATCAAGACCCACTTTTCAAGTTCTACGTCAGCAAGTTAGGCTGGTATGCTGTCCGAGAATATTCCGATCCCTCGGCATATCCGGCAAAAATACAGGAATTTCTATATTTCGATTTCAGACTCGCTTAAACCATCGCAAATTACACCAGGAATACACTTTTCTCGCGAAAAGACTTTAAGTGAGCTCCTGCCCCGGTTTGCGTAAAAGACGGTCATCCTGAATTATCGGCAAAGTTACTGTTATTTCTCAGATTGAATATCAGATTCGGATTATCCGTTTTGAAATACACCAGGGTCAAGTTTTCGTGATCCAAGGCTTTTAAGGCAATCCCCTGCTACGGTGTGTCTAAAATACGGTCGACTGGCATTATCCGGCAAAGTTATCGAAACTCCTAAAATTCAATTTCAGATTCTCTTTTCACACTCCGAAATGCACACGGAGCTGACTTTTGATCTCCAGCGCAGAAAGTTCAGTCGCTAGAGAGAATGAAAATCCGGACGCGGACTCGAATCATTTGCCTTTTCTCCTAATTCAGACAATATCCGGCAAGTTTAGTGGAGTTTCTGAAATATGATTTCAAATTATCGTTTCCCGCCCCTAGATACAACTGGAAATTACTTTTGTTCCCCTTGACCGGCAAGTTCAGTCCCTGGAAGGGGCATTTGGTTCGTCCGGATTATCTGGCAAAGTTACAGGAATTTCTAAAATTCGATTTCAAACTCTCGTTCACCATCCCGAATTACAACAGAAACGCACTTTTCCCGCACCAAGAATTAAGGGTAAGCTCCTGCCACGGTTTACGTAATAGATGGTCGTCCTGAATTATCCGGCAAAGTTACAGTTATTTCTCAGACTGGATATCAGATTCGGATTATCCATTTTGAAGTACGCAAGGGTCAAGTTTTCACGATTCAAGGTTTTTAATGTAAGCCCTGTTATGGTGTGTCTAAAATACGGTCGGCCGGCTTTATCCGGCAAAGTTACGGTTATTTTTGGAAACTGACTCGAAAATCGGATTCCACACCCAGAAATACACCAGCACTTATTTTTCGTGCATTTTGTTTGTAATATCTGCTTCCACAGACACATGAGCAATGCCACATTTTGCGATTATTCCCTTACGGGAATCTAAAAACGTTTTTTCCGGATTCTTCACATTTCCGGCAATAAAAAAATTATGGCGTAATTAATTGAAATAAAAATTATCCTATGTTTTAAGTTGGACGAAATAACACACAGTATGCAAAATTATATTATGATCGGTTGAGTAGTTTCGGAGTCCATCGCGGACAAACACTGTGACACACACACACACTTATATTTTATATATAAAGATATATATATACATATTATATTCCTTTTTATATCACAATTAGTTTTTAAACATCAAGTATCTCAAAATTTAATAAGTCCGATAAGAAATCATCCAGTTAAAAATTTATATTTTATACTTTACTGTAAAAAAAATTAAGTTACTTTTAGAATTATTAAATCATAACTAATAGTGTGTTGGGGGAAGGAAAAGGGGGTTAATCACTATTATAAATATTTAAATACATTAGATAACTGGAATATCCCCCTAGAACTGAATCTAGTTGATCTGTGTCAACACATTAATTATTTTAACACAATACGAAATTTATTATATTTCAAGATACAAATAATGTACATACGTTACAAATATTTTGATTTCGACTTCTTTACTTTTTTACTAATTCAATACTTTGCACATTACAGGAACATTTTCTCAACATTAAATATCTAAAATATGACTTCATAATCTTACACCGAACATTTTGCATAAGCCACCGTTAGCTAACATTTTTTTTTTTTTTTTTTTTTTACAAATAATGTACATACAAATTTGAGGATTTATAATCCTTTCCGACCAACCTTTTTCATTTGTTTAATATGAATATTTTCAAGAAATTTAAACAACTGCAAGCCAGTTTTAGGAATTGAGAATCATAAAACATTCATGAACTAAATAAAATATTTTCTTATATACACTGCTGGCCAACATAAATGCAACACTCTGAAGGAAGCACGCAAATAACATGAAATTTACAACATACATTAGCGGAGGTGAGATAAGCAAATGATTAGAATTTCAGTGCAGACACACATCACACACGCCTGTGGCGCCATCTCAAAGCGCTATTTAAGGCTTCGAGATTTCGATGATTTCAAGTTCGGAAATTGTGTTTTTCTTGTGGTTTTTTCAAAAAACGATCAGTTATGTCTCGTAGAAAACAGCGATCAGTTTTTGATCAAGTATCCTAGTTCGACAGAGGAAGGATAGTGGCCTACCGAGATTGTGGATTATCTTTCAGGGAAATCGGTAGTCGTGCTGGACGAAACCAAACAACTGTAATGCGGATATGTGACCGTTGGTTGCAGGAGTGTACGACGGACCGACGTGGTCGATCACATCCACCTCAGTGCACCACTTCACGTGAGGACAGGCAAACTGCGCGCATGGCAGTGACGGATCGCTCAGTCACATCACGAACCATAGCACAGCACATTGAGTCTGTAACTCATCATTCAGTGTCTGCGAGTACCATTCGACGTCGTTTACAGCAGAGTGGTCTGTCCATAAGACGTCCATTGCTTGTTCTACCCTTAACGCAGAACCACAGATGTCTCCGCTGCCAATGGTGCGATGAAAGAAGGATGTGGGCGGCAGAATGGAATGAAGATGTCTTTACTGACGAGTCACACATCTATCTGTCTGCAACACCACGATGGTTGGATTCGAATCTGGAGACACCGTGGAGAGAGGATGCTGAACAGCTGTGTTATGCACCTCTACACTGGTCCTGCACCGGGTATTATGGTATGGGGCGCGGTATTGGATATCACTCTCGCACTCCTCTTGTACGCATTGCCGGTACTTTAAACTGCCAGCGCTACATCTCCGAGGCGTTGGAACCAGTTGTCCTTCCTTATCTTCAGGGCTGGGCCTCAGCCATATTTCAACAGGATAATGCACGACCACACGTGGCACGCGTCGTCTAAAGGTTCTTCGTCAATCACCAGATTGAATTGCTTCCCTGGCGGCTCGCTCTCCAGATCTTTCACCAATAGAAAACATGTGGTCCATGGTTGCTCAACGATTGACCCAGATTACACCCCCAGCTCCCACACCAGATCAACTTTTGCAACGTGTGGAAGCTGCTTGGTCTGCTGTACCCCAAGAACACATCCGAAGTCTCTGAATCAATGCGGAGGCGTGTGGCAGCGGTGATCTCCAGCAATGGCGGCTACACTGGCTACTGATTCTGGCCGGAATCACACTTAACAGAAGTCTATAAATTTAATCATTTGATACTTGGTCAACATGTTATCTACAAATAAATTTTGTTGTGCTATCTCTTGTCTTTCTTGGTGTTGCATTTACGGTGGCTAGCAGTGTAGTTTCAAAAGCGAACAAAAATTAATCATTCTTAATAATCTTTTTCGTTGCAATTTTACATTGAAATAAAAGATGTGGTTAACTTCAAAGGATAATATAGTAACAGAGCACACACACAAAATATTAAAAGTTTTTTTTAATATTCTAATTCGATAAGAGTAAATCCTTAGAGCATTTCGAAACCACTTTGCTTGCAAGGTATTAAAATTTGCATTAATATAAGAGATAGTATCAGTTTGCAGATTTGCATTGTTTTGACATCATATGAATTACAGCCATAGAATATTTAAAAAAAAGCTTTAAAAAAAAGAGTAATGAAAGGAAATATGCGGCAATTGTATGAAGGAGAAAATTTCCTCTAAAAAGGGTAACTTATAGGAAAACATGTTTGCATGTATGCTGCAAGGAGAAGAGTTAATGTGTGCGGCCACATTAATGAAGCAAAGCTCATCCGTAAACTATTATGAATCATTAACGAAATGGAATTAATAAGGAAACAAAAGACGATAAGGAAAAGCATTATACAAATTATGGAAGGATCTTAAGCAAATGATTCATTTTCATAAGACTAAGATAAAATTTATGATAGTCCAAAATTCAATTGGAAGATAAAGTCTACAGTTTTTATATTTAAGAAAATCACAATAAGATTTAAAAAGTATATTTTTCTTTTCTTTTTTTTTTTTGTGGTATCAGGTTTTCATTCAGTCATTGTATTCAGTGGTGAAAAAATGGTGTATAATTAAAAATACCGATCAAAAGGGATTTTAAAACACATATTTTAGTAATCTTGAATCACAGAAGCTAGTTTCTCCATTCATATACACTCAAGTCCATAAATTAAGGATAATACAGAAACACTCAAACAGTCGAATGACCGAGTAAAAATTCACCAGCACACACATCTTCAAGAATAATATGCAAATAACAGAAAGCTACCAGAAGACGCCGATGGTACGTAACAATGACGAGAGTGTAAAAGAAGGGCATATAAGAAATGTACTGTTCACAAGCGTTCTGTAAGACGCTTAATGCCATAACCAATTAATTATGATACAGAAGACGCATGTGGATGATTTCTTACATAGTATAACTATCGCAGCCTAGAATGTGGCATGCTCAGATGAAAGTATCCAAAGAGTTTGTAGTTGCCCAAAGTTCATCTCTATGCTTTGGAAACGATTCCAAGATCACAGAAATGTCAGTAGATGTTACAGTACAGGTCACCCTGAGTTTACAACAACGCATGAGGACAATATTTTGCAGTAAATGCTAAAGAAAAACAGACGGAGCACGGCCTCTGACCTGTATCATCAGCTATATGCTGCCACGGTTACAACAGTTTCAAGGAAGACCATGTACAGGCGTTTGGGACATATTGGTTTACATACTCGCAGGCCTGTCAGATGTTTTCCACCCACTGCATTTCACTGTTGTTAGGGGTTATCCTGTAGTAGAGAACATGTTGTGTCATATGCATCGCATAGTGGGCTTTTGTAACGTTTTCCGACGAATCCAGATTTACTTTGCAGTCTGATTCACGTCAGAGATTCATATGAAATAAGGTAGATACCCGTTATAACCAAGACAACATCATTGAACGACACTATAATGATGGTGCAAGGTTACTCGCTTCTGAGAGAATTATACTGGGCTCTAAAACAGATCTGCGTGTTCAAATCAAAACCATGACAGGCCAAATTTGTCCAGACATTATTCTGAAATAACATGTAAGTGATTTTAGGGGTCCATAAGCGTAGAATTTGTGTTTAGGGATGATAGTACCCGACTTTACAAAGTAAACATCGTAAACAAATGTCTTCTACCAGAGGATATCAACCGTATGGAATAGCTAGTATTCTTATCTGATTTGAATCCAATACAGCCTGTATGGAACATGCTTGGTCGATGAGTTGCAGCCCGTTAACCACCTCCTAAATGTGTAATGGAACATCAAAGAGCATTGCTTGCTGAATGGAATAATTTTCCCCAAGATCAGTTCGATAATTCGATACTCAGTATGGTTAAGCGTTATACTGGCTGTATTTCATCGCATATGAGGCATACAATTTAACTATCATACCAACCATGTAATATTAAGATCGTGGTATAAAAATCGTAGTTTATATGAATGGTATCATACATATCATACATACACAATCTTTTTTTTTGTCCTTTATCTTTGCTTAATAAATGAGCTTAATGAATAAGTCACGTTTGTTTTGTTTCTAAACCTTTATTTGCCGGAACTGATATTATTCTTAATTTATGGACGTGAGCGTAGAATAAAGAATCCAAAAATGTGAGAAAATTTAAATATTCGGAAATATTTCTGAGTGGAATGCCAATTGCATAACGGAACACGAGATGCGTTAAGAATATTTTGTTACAGCAAAAAGACGTGTAAAATTAAAATTTAACCAATATTTTTAAATTTGCATTCGTAAAATATAATCCATGCGAAAAAATAATTATTTAAGCTCTCATGTGACACTTTCTAATAAGCAAATGTTTGCTAAATTTAAATTAATTAAAAAGTTTTATTTATAGTAATAAAAAGCGATTTTATGGCCTAAGTAATGAGCATATGAGATTTATTAGCGTATGAGCGTATTTTGTTGAAAGCGGTTAGAATTACTGCAAGCAGAGTGTTGTACGTTGACATGCACTACGAGATCAAGGCGATACGAATGAGTATATTCTTGTTTATTTTATCTTATTAATAAAGTTAATTAATATTGTTTTATTTACTAAGCGTTATAAATTGGATTCTACATTATTGTTTATTATAACTAGAATGAAGCTTTGTTCTCTCTCACATATTTAAGGTGAAAGTAATGCAAGTTAAATTTCAATATACAAACATTAAATCACTCCATTACTTTCACCATTATCAGTCTAGCGATTTCTTAATTTTTAATTACATATATTTTTTTTAAATATCGATTTTTTTTTATTATGGAAGAAAAGGTTTTTTTCACATTTCAGGAACTGATTCTATAGAATAACAAAAAGTAACAAAGGTTGCTAGTAAAACTTGTATAGTATATCTCATCCCACCGATTTCCCAGTGGCGTGACAGAGAATATTAGGGCCCCCCTGCAAAGTCAGGTTTTGTGCCCCAAGTCGGATCTTACAAAGGGCGTCAGTCAAACTTTGGCCCACAAGAATCGTGTCTCCACCCCACCCACCCCCGCAATGAGGGGGGTGCGTTATGCCACTGCGATTTCTTGATTTTGAACATTCTGTTGAACTCAGAGCTTAGAATGATTAATTCCGAGAGTAAATCAGAGAGCTGCTGCATTTCTCTGTCAGTTTCAGATAAAAAAAAAAAGGAATGTAAGGCAAAGAACTTAATTTACATAATTGTAAGAAACAATAAATTAATATATACATGATTCTGCTGTTTCATCGAATTAGAAGTATAGCGGCTTCAGAATTCAAAGAAAATTCTTGAAGGACTTAAAAAAACAGACTTGCGGGAACAGAAAAAGAAAGGAAAAAAAATCAATGTTATTAGAGCACGAGGCAAACACAGGAGTGAAAATATTGATAATATTGAAAGGTCAGGGAACGATTAACTAAAAATATAGAACAATCTGTGAGGCACAAAGGTCAACGATAGAAAAAGAATCGCAGCTATCTTTTTTACATTCCAACAAACAAGATTCTTTTAATAAATATATAAAGAAGTCTACAAATATAACAGGAAAGAGAAAGGGAAAGTCTCTTAACGGTCACGTTGAACTTCACTCTGCAGAATCTTCGGTAACTTTCTTCTGAGCCTTTAAGGGAAACAAAACACAAATATCAAAACCTTGTTTAGCAAGGAAGGACGTGACGTAGTATCAGTGACCGGCCAATCTCACACGATTGGACTTCTTACCCGCCGGTTTCGCTTCTGTAGTGAGGAGAGAGAAAATTCGCACTTCCTTATTCTAAATGTGAAATCAATGGTAACATGTTGACACTTGAGTTTCTCTGAGTAACTAGTATTTCATCGCATTTGAGATTGTCTGTGTATTCCCAGAAAATTGTCTCCTAAGGTGAGTAGTCAAACGCTGTGCATAATTTAAGTTATGCTTTTAAAAAACGAAAATTATAATTTATACTTTGTTGAATTTTTTTTGTTTTAATTTTTAATAATTTTTTATGTCAAAAATTTTTTGCTTCATAAAAATAACTTAGTTCATTAAGATGCCTTTCGGTTGTGCATCTCACTTCTTGTACGTAATTCAATCATTTAAAAATCTTCAGTTTAAAAAAAAAATGGTTGGATATATGTTGAATTTTTAACTATATTATTTGTTTGAGTGTTGATTCACATAAAAATACATAAAACAACACCCGCATACAAAAAAAAAAGTAAAAATATTTAAATTCAACATAAATAACACGTAGAATTTTTAACAGTATTCCCATTCTACCCATTATCTTTTAAGATTGTTTAAAATGACTAAAGAAATATATTGCTAACAAATGTAAAATATGTTCTGGATTTCTCATAACTTTCTACAGATGGGATAGATATCTAAGAAAAGTACCTGTAGTATATGGGAATCTTCATACACACACACATAACTATTTTTTTACAATATTTGATTAGTATTGCGGTTTATTTATTCAGCAATCAGTCTAAAAGAGCACATTTAGCAGGTTGAGAATAGTTACTGTAATAAATATTGAAAGCAAATAAACTTTGTAAAAGTAATATACTTTTATTATTAATTTATTAGATTCTTTACGAGTGCATTTTAAATATATTATATTATAATCTTGAACTATAAAAAAATTATTTTCAATGAAAAATATTCAATTATTTCTTATATATATATAGTTAGCATAGTGCGAAGTTTAAATATAAATGAAAATTTTAATACGGTGTTGTAGCTTGTAATCTACACGTTCTAATGTTTCTCTACGGGGACAGGAAGAAATTAAATTTGAACTAGTCAAGAACTAAAACTTTTTAGATGAAAATTAACAGTTCTACAACTTTGAAAATGTCCATTTTAAATTCAGTTTGATAACTTTTGAGGCTAAATCAGGTTAAAACATTTTTTAAAATCTTATCAACATCACGATCTGTGTAAACTCATTTAAATCGAATTACATTAAAATTATTTTGTGCTATAATTGCATTATAATCTAACGATTAACTCAAAAGTTTATGTAAATAATCACTGCTTGAATAAAAATTTTCATCACACACAATTGACTTATCTCTAATTAATTGGTTAATTTCCTAAGTGAGCTATTCTCAAAATGTTTTCGCAGAAGGCAAGAATATTAGGTATTAAAAAAGCATGAGATAAATTTGGTTACACATTATTTTGGAGACAGGTTTACAAATCACGCGAAAACTGCTTTCAAATTGTTTTCTAAAAGGAATTTTGATTTGACATTTTCATTCTTATGTTGTGATTACATTCCCTAAATTTAATAACTAATTAGAAAAAAACCAGTTTAATCTTATATATATATATAATGCATTTTCACTTACACTTAATCCCATTACAAGTACTTTCCTGTAAAATTGCAGTAATAACGGTAGTAATTCTCATGAAAAAACGAGGGAATTATTTTGGTTGCATCATAAATATATATTAATTAGTATCTTTTTGTTCGAGTCAAATTGAATGTTTGAATCCTGATTTCACTAAGGGCAGAATCATTCGTTTTTTAACGTTAAGCCAAACTAATCTCTTAAAAACTTTCTCATGGTTGTGGAAGGTAGCCTAGACACGATCATGCCTAGCAATGCTTTAAATTCTGTTGCAAAAATTTGAATTCGTTTGCTGTGGCTCAAATACAGTAGGCGATTTTAAATTTCCTCGTTAGACATCGTCTGCAATATTTTCCAGAAAATTGTGGTCTTTCACGCATGCTCTTTTAAATCAGTCAGAGTTTTAACACAGTATAATTAACGTCGAGCAGAAACGAGCAGCTGCTACTTCTTTGCATTAAAAAAAGGAAGAGCCCATTATAGATTTTTAAAAGACACTTAGGCATTAAAAAGTTATGCATTCGTCGAACAAATAAGAGATTTTCTGAAACCAATAGCATATAGCAGACCGTTCTAGGTGTGGTCGTTCACACGATCGACGAGAGCACCAACTCTCGTCAAAACAATCGGTGAGAGAATTCGTCGAACTCAACAACTTGCTCAACAAATAATTGAGTCAAAAAGAACAAAGTGTTGCATAGTAAATGACCTTAGACTAAGAGAATATCCAACAATAATTCGAAATTTTCATACAAAGGAATTAAAACACCAGAGGTACTTTAATGTAGAAGCCCTCTAGCGGCAGCAAGCTCATAACAACTGCAGACGAATTCTGTTTACTAAGTGGAAAAGTTTTAACGTTTAAGAATCTTTCAACCGCATGATTGACAATGGAATGCCCAAGAAGCTAAAGAGAATAAAAAATTCGTGCGGAGAGCTCTTCACCCGGCTTCCATAATGGTTTGGTGTGGTATCAGCTATGAGCGTCTCAGATTTTCATCTTTCTCAGAAAGGAGTGAAAATCGTGGCAGAAGTTTATATCTAGACGCAATCATAGAACCAATAGTGAAGTTCCTTCGCATCTGTTCAATGAAAATGATTGGACTCTTCAACAGGATTCTGTCTCCTGTACATAAGACGAAGATGACCTAGCTAAGGTTGAAAGAGAATGTGCCGCGGACTTAATAGAACACGAAGCTTGGCCTTCCAGAAGACCAGATTTAAACCCACTCAAATATAATTTAGGGTCAGTTTTGGAATCAAAGGTTTTCCTTAAACGACATCCAAATTTGAACAGTCTCAAACGTTCTTTGTGGAAAGCAAAGATGGAAATTACCGAGGAGGTAATACGTGCCTCGATAGCTGATTAGTCAAAGGGACTGAATGAAGACAAAAAGAGTTTTGAATAGAAGAGGCAATAAGTTAAAAGTTAAGTATAATAAATTAAAAGTAAAAAAACTTTTTTAAAATCAAGCTTTTATTTAAACGCGCTAAAAAGAATAAAATAAACTGTTCCTTTAAAACTTTTTTTACTATTAAATTATAACGTCATTACACAGTTTATATGATATAAAAGCTTGTCGCGAGATTTAAGTCCTCGTATTTACTTAGTTTGAAATTTTTTAAAATTAAAGTCAATCAGATCAAGTTATTTAACTTGCTTGTTTATCTACACAGGTAAATCTTGCAACAAGCTTTTATATCATATAAACTGTGTAATGACGTTATAATTTAATAGTAAAAAAAGTTTTAAAGGAACAGTTTATTTTATTCTTTTTAGCGCGTTGAAATAAAAGCTTGATTTTAAAAAAGTATTTTTACTTTTAATTTATTTTTTTACTTTTAAGTTATCACTGGAAAGGTTTCTCAGTCTGTTCATCTCATTCAACGCATCATGAGTAATATTGTTCTACACACGAAAAAAAAGTTTTATAAGATTGTCTTCATATATCACGAATTTATTAAATGTTATTATTTTATGATTTGTGCCTTGATTTGGAGATAACACCTTTTAGTACAAATCTCGCACACCTTGTTACAGAAGATATTTATGGTTTTGTTAAAAGCTTCTATTTGCGACTTTTCTGCTTTTCGTACTTGAAAGTTATGCATTCGGTAAGCTCTTAAACGAGCCTCTCGCTGTTCAGGAGTTTCGTCTGCTCTAACTTGAGAGTTATGCATTCGTAAGGCGCTCAAACGAACCTCTCGCTGTTCAGGAGTTTCGTCTGCTCTAACTTGAGAGTTATGCATTCGGTAAGCGTTCAAACGAGCCTCTCGTTGTTCAGGAGTTTCGCCTGCTCTAACTTGAGAGTTATGCATTCGTAAAGCGCTCAAACGAATCTCTCGTTGTTCAACTGATTTGGTTTCTTGTATTACTGATATGTGTTGACGAATTTTTGCAATTCGTGCGTCGTGTTCTTCCTGTGATTCCGCTGCTCTCAACGGTTGCATGCGTTGCTTAGCCATATCAAGTTTCAACTGTCGCCGAGTGTGTGTTTCACTATTGTCCTGATCACGCCTTTTGCTGAGTCGTTGGCGTTTCACGTCATCGCTTTCGGTGGCAAGTTTTTCTTTTCGTTTTAATTTCCTTTTCTCTAACCTTCTCTTCCTTTGTGTTGATGTTTCTGTTTTCCCCATGTTGTTATTGAGTTGCAAGATTACGAATACGCCAGCATCAGTGATGAGTAATAACAGATCTCCCGAACAAACAAACAAAAAAAAATGTTATGTTTTCGACTGTTGAAATTTATGTTCGCAGAGCAGATAATCAAAGAATGAAAAAAAAACTAACCTTTAGAACTCAGCGCTACATATGCTGAAGCAGAAACTTTTTTATCATCATAAAACGACATCAAGTTTCCATTTAAAGAATAATTCATAAGTTTTGAAAAAATGAGCTGTTGCTTTTTATTATTATTACGTGGTTTTTAAAGGTTGCAGTTAAATATGTAAGCTGTAATCTCTAATTGCTCGCGCGCATCTGCTTCACGATGTTTAAAATAAATTATTTGAATTAAGATTATGTACAGAGAAAATTAAACAAAAACAAATTAACGTTATGAAATTTCAGTTTGGCTGAAAACCGATTTTCGACGCCAACTTTTGTCATTGTTGTAACAATAACATTATTACAACAATGCAGACTTATTGAAGTTGGCGCCCAAAACTTCATAACATTTTTAATTAATATCTTTTTAATTAATTGCAATATTGGAATATAAATGGTCAAAACATGCATTGTCATCCAAACTAAATGTGTATACAAAATTTCAGCTCAATGAGTTGAAGATATCAGCTTCAAAATTTGAGTTGCAAGATTCCACCCGAACAAATTACATACATACATTCAACTCAAACTCAGTGGCGCAACAGCCCATGAGGACCAAGGCCTACTGTGCCCATCTCAGTATATGTGACCATTGGGCGCTGGGGTGCATGAGCAGATGTTCCGATCAGGTGGTCAGCCTGAAGCGAAACCGCCAGTGTTTGGTCCCCAAGTAAGCTTGGTTCTCATTTTATCGACCCACTGATGGGATGAAAGGCTGAGTCAACCTTGCCCAGCCCGGGGATTGAACCTCGGACCTGTGGTGTGGAAGCGCGATGCACTAACCATTCAGCCACTGGGACATACATACATTGTAAGTTAAATAAAAGCTTGTAAAAAGTTTTTTTCATGTTGCTGTAATAAATATATACAAAAGTTATAGTTAATAAAAATGTGTCGTAAAAAGGTAAGTACTTGGCACTTTATGGGGCTTCTAATGTATGCAAGAAGTCATGCTGCTGTGAACTATTATCTGTATATTTACTCGTTTCCAATTCTGTAGTATTTGGGATTGGAAAAGAAAGTGAAGCTTTGAAAAAAAATAAGACGAAGTTACCTTGAATTAAACGCATAGGATTTAGAGGCAGAAAATTAGAAATACATAATACGCGTAAACTACAGTTTTACAATTAGAGCAATGAGTATGAACAGTTATATATTTTGTGCAACGGACATTGGTCCACCGTTAAGCAATTGGGGGTACCCCACCCAGTAAAAGTAAAATCAAACTTCAGGAAGATTTAGTTTTAAATTTTATTACGAAGTTTTTTATTTTAACGTATTTATAATAGTGTCAGAACTTCTGGCATGATAGGTAGAGTAGTAAAATGTAGATAACAGAATGGAGTGTCGCTCGAGTTTCGGTTTTGTCACCGTTATTTAAGATTATGTCGCTTATAAATCTCGGATTGATCCAAAGTAATGTTAAATCAAACCATACACACAACTAAAAAACAACAATGAAAGTGTTATAATAACAGGTTTTGCCAATTTCCCTTGTCTAATATTACTTAAGACTTTTCCTGTCCTTTTTCCTGTTCTTCCTTGTAAGGTCTATCTCTCGCGTGCGCTTACTCGTTCTTTATATTACAATTTATATATTTGTGGTGGTTTTTTTAAATTAAAAGTTTTATATATTCGCTTATACCCAAATCAATTATTCGAAATTACTTCCGGTATGTCATCAACCGACTAGAATCTGATTTTAGTACGATTTAATAAAATCGCTACATACTCTTTGTATTGTATAATAATAACAAATTACTAATAAGCAGATAAAAAAAGAGGTCAATATAAAATAATGGAAGAATTGGCACAATAACCAAAACTGCAAACAAGAAAACTGCAAACAACAACGTAAAAGTTTTTCCAGCTTATTACATTAAATAGACTTTTTTTAACGCAAAAGTGCTGGGAAATAAATTCACTGGACACTGTATTTTTTTCTTCCTCATTATTTTATTCTTAACTCGACAACCCTCACGCATGTATAGAATATTTCAATATTTCAATTGAACATGTATTTCAGCATTATGACAAGGTATTCATGAGTAGATAACTTCTCTTTCTTTTTATCCCTTTAATCCTTTTTTTTTTCATTGTTACTTTTTTTCCCCCCCCCCATAAGAAACCTGTATTTTTAACCTTGATTCTTCACAATTAGAAGGCTATTTCAGTTTTCTTTTCTGTTTCTCTTTATTGTATCAAGGAAAGTTTGTGGACTTTTAAAGAATCAACTAGAGAGTGTTAACTTGAATGTGAAAGACTCAGAAATATATATAAGGTGTACAAATTATTATTAAATGATAGGATTTTTTCCCCTCTGTAAATGAAAAATTGTGCGTTTTTTATTTCTTCACTTTGCAGTATTATAAGTTTAAGTAAGTGGATTGCTGGGGTTTATTGCGAGTAAGTAGTTGTTCACTCAAATTTTGAGCAAATAAAAATCAATTTGATTCCAAATCTAAAAAAAGTTCCTCTCTCTCTCTCTCTCTCTCTCTGTGTGTGTGTGTGTGTGTGTGTGTGAGAGAGAGAGAGAGAGAGAGAGAGAGAGAGATAAGCACCTTCTCAAGCAGATCGTTGTTGATATTGCTCCTTATAACTTAAGAAGAACATTTTTTTTTAGCAAAAGTAGACATTAGCTTGCACGTAAATATATAAGCTACTTTTTTTCCAAACTTTTAAATTAACAATAAATCTATTTTTTTTTTCATTTTCTACAAATAAGCAATTCCATATTTTTGTCTTTGATTTAATTATTTATTATTAATGTTGCCTTTGAAAGCAACATGTGGGTTATAATATCTTAAGGAAGCGGTTCTACAACTTTCGATACCCCTCCCCCCTTTATGTATGTCTGGCATCAAAGACCTACAAAATTTTAAATACCCCTGCCTGACTCCCAACACATGGTTGAGTGATTCAAGGGTTCCTCAATAGTTCTAAGGTTGCCTCTGCTATTTATACTCATTTTTAAAACTTCTTTTTTCCCCCTTTAAGAAAACAAAAACATCTAATTATATATGTGTATAAAAATATTACAAAACACTAGTCTTAAATAAATAAATAATGTAAACGCAAACAAATAAATAATACAGGTGCTATTCAATAAGGAAATCGAGATGGATGCAATCGTTATCGTATTAGCGTGCTATGTGAATTCAGTTCTTACTCTACCAGTGCCAGTTTATCTATTGAGTCGGGTGCCCAGGGGCCCGCATAAGCTGGACTTAACCAGATTTTCTGGCTATAAATTTCGATCTGCCAGTGCCAAGCGGGCCTGTAGATCTTTTACGTCCAGGGCCCGAAATGAGCCTAAACTGGCACTGCTCTTTGCACATGCGTTTCTAATATATATGTTTTGAAAATATTACATTTTATTATAATGACTATGTAGTTGCAAAGAATAAAAAAGCTGAGTTATATAACATTCTTGGATCGAAATACATGTTCTAGTAAATATTTTTATTGGGGACAATTTAGTGATCTAGTCTAGGAGGATACATGTTTCAGTTTTTCCACTAGATCTTTCAGAGCCTGTAAAAGAGGGAAATCTTAATATTAGAAGAGAGACCCTCGCGAACCCCTACAAAAACTCTTCGGACCCCCGGTGGTCCACGGACTACAGTTTAAGAACCGCTGTGGCCTACGTCATTTCGGTTATCTGTATAATATAAAGAATTATTGTTTTATTTATGCAGACAAAGATTTTTAATGAAAGGTGTGAAATGCTCTTATATTTCTGAACTGACATTCAAGCTAAAGGCTTACCATTTTAAACTATGGTAATCTAATTGTTTCAACTACACGAAAATAGAGAAACCTTAGATAAAAATAATTAAGTCCTCTTACTTAAGACTATGCGAGAAAAATTTTTTTAAAAACTGCCTGTAAAATTATTTAATTAGAGAGTGAATGTTTTTTTAATGTCTCACGTTAAAGTTACTCTAGAACTATTGTAAAATCTTTGAAATTTAAGAGGGAAAGGGAATAGGTACTATTACATCGAACAGGGAATTGTATACTCATGTGAAAATTAGAAAATTGATCAGAAAATTCCTTGTGTCTTCTTAATTTATTAAATTTTAAAAAATATTTTTATTGATTAATTTGAATAGCAATCAATTTAATATATTAGTTTTCAGTCCTTTAATACTTAGGACACAACTTATATACCTCGGTATAAGTCGATTATAATAGTAACACAATTCCAATTTTTCTTCCCTGATTTTGTGGGTAGTCAAAAGTTTAAAGTAACACATTAGTTGAAAATTTATTCAATATTTATTTGAAAAATTATTCAATATTTTATAAATTACGTTGCATTCGCTCCATATTCTTGATCCTTACATGTATTTATATATTTTTTAAGGTTGATATTTTATTCATTCAATTCCTACTATTAGTTCAATCTCTCCCTATATATATATATGTATGTATATATATACCTTGTTCAAATTTTCAATCATTATTAAAAAAAATTTTTATTCTTCCATTCAAGTTCAAATACATTTTTTCAAACTTGTAACGGAAGACACTTGATGTTAATATAGTTTTTTTCAAATATTAATTCAATTATTAAATTAAAAAGTGAATAAATAGTAGTACCAAACTAAAATAATAATCCAGCAACATATATAGAAAGGAATCTCGTTCGTTGTGTCCCTGTAGCGCAATGGATAGCGCGTCAGACCGACCCTAATCTGAAGATCATGGGTTTGAATCCCACTTGGGTTGGCCTAATTTCTGAGAATATGAGTTTTTACTATACTATTTTATTTGAATAATTAAATTTAATTAATGAATAAAAGTGACAAACAAACAAAAAAATACTCCAACACTATATATAGAAAGGAAAATTGCAAGAAGAATCACTTTCTCTATTTTGTCCCTTAATATTGTGACTTTTAATAAAAAGTCACCATTAATACTATTTAAGAAAAAGTAACAAAAATAAAATTTTGCTTTGTTGACCTAAGTAGAAATTGACTTAATTTTTTTTTTTAAATTACTTGTTTTTTTTTTGATAAAATGATTTCCTTTTTTCCCCATTTACATTCTATAATTGGTTCCTTTTTTTCGCCTGGTCATTTAGTATATTTATAGATCATCATTCTATTTACTGCACCACGTTTTTAAATTGAGAGTTATCTGGCTTATTTAATTAAATCATATTGCTGCTAAGGTGACTTATCCATTTTAAGTTTAGTTTAAAATACTTTCTGTCTTGCATTCTTTTAAACAAGAAAAAAAAAATATTTCAAATAGCTGTATTGCATTTTTTTATGCTTACGAGTGATTTCACAGTATTAAATCTTCATGATTTTAGATTCATAGAAAAGACATGATTTATATATAAAATTAAATCTGTTGCATGAATAATATCGGGGATTATATAAAGCAGCATTTCCCTTTAATTCCTTGCGCAATTCGTCCTTGGCTCATGAAATAAAATATTTGTTCAGCAGTTTCGTATTCATGTAACTTTCTTTTAGTGTTTAAATCAGAAATTTTACCAACAAACCACCCTAAAAATCGCGTTTAAAGGAAAGATTAGCAGCGAGAAAAATTAGTATGTAAAAAGAATGAAAATTCTGAAAATTAATTTTTTTAATAGTTTTCATACGTATGATTACAATTTTTAATAATACAGCAAATTTTTTCTTTAAATATCAAAAATTATTTAAAATTAACAATACTCTTAATTGACCTTACGATGTTATTGATGATTCAGACCCTTACATCTTCAATTTTTCTATACTTTACATTTTATCTGAAGTATCATTTCTGCTAAAAATGATAGGAAATTGATTAATATTTCACTGATCATATCACCAAATAAATGAGACATTAATATGAGAAAGTGTAATCGCTCCTTTTCAATTTAACAAAAATTCAAATTAAAAATTTTTAGAAAAAGCTATTCTTAGACATTGATTGAGATTAAATGTATGTTAAAAATGAGATAATTAATTTTAGACCTATAAGTAAAGCAGAATATTTCAAGTTTTGTGCAAAATTGCATCATTTTTAAAAGTATTCTCTGCAAGAAAAAAAAGGACCCATCTGGAAAAGTGTTTGGTGCATAACTTGAATCAATATTAACTTTCAGCTCTTAGCAATGCATTCATCGAACTGTAGTGTGGCTGCGATAGCTAAATGGTAGTGGACACGAACTCGTGGCCGGAGCTGTTGAAACACGGTTCGAGTCCTAATGCCAAAGAAGATGACCACTAGTCCAGGTGTAGCCTAGTAGCCAAGGTAACGGGCTCATGGCCGGCGTGTCATCGGTATGAGCCTAGTACCACTGAAGACCCATCATGCAGAGAATGGCAATGCACGTTAAATATGCCGAAGCTCAAACGTCCTCCCGTTGATGTGGAAGTTAAGAGAGATGGTGCCAGCTCAGATGTTGTCCTCGTCACTTGACCTAGGTTCGAAATAACGAGGTCATGTCGCCAAAAGTTTGAATAGTGCGACGTTAATATTCCCTCACTCTCGCCCCAAGAGCAGTGGAGTAACGTACACCCCGCAACCCCAGCGTTGCGGAGAGCTCAGGATTCTAGGAGGACCAAAACCTGAACGACGCTAAGTACATTTGTAAGATCCGGCTTGGGGCCCCAAACCTGACTTTGCAGGGGGGGGGGGCTAATATTATCCGTTACGCCACTGCTCCAAGAAACACGTCGCTGGTGCAAATTATAACTGTGTCGAGATCAGAAGTCCCCTAATTCCCGTGGTGCGAAAATTTGGTGAGGGTGGTGCCGTCCTAGATGTTGTCCTCGTCTCTTGGACATGGTTCATAATTACGTGGTCTATTGGCAGCCTTTGCGCTACTTTCAAATGTGACGAAAAATTTAATCAATTAAGATTATAGAATAGGGATAATAGTCTTTGTTGCTCCATATCCCACAAAAATAATAACTGTAACTATAGAATTGTTGAGAGGAAAGGATTTAATACAAAAAAAAGTTAATTTTTTAAGTTTTTTAGCTTGTGTGTGTATTACTACTATCATTATATGAATTGTTTGGATGAATGCAATCGAAAAAAATGTCTTCATGACTCGATGGAGTTTTTCAAAGCGTTTTTGAGAGGTGATTTTCATCGCCAATTATAGCAACGAGAATACGCCTGATGTGTCAAAAATGCTGCCGTAACGTAATTTTTAAGCAGTTTCACTAACCCAAATTATTTGCTCCTATGTACAGTCATTTCAGGGTTTAAATTTCATAATATAGTCAATTGTTTATTTTTTTTTTAAAAAAAAAAGGTTTAATTTGATATTAAAAAATAACATTTTAAATATCTAATCATTTGTGTTCAAGGAATATTCTAAGGTCGTGGAAGCCTAGTGGTTAACAGTCACGGACTCGTGGTTTGAATATCGTTGAATTTGAGCCTTGTGTCACTGAAGACCCGTCGTGTAGAGGGGCTGATGTATGTTAAACCTGTCGAGGTTCAAAGTCCTCCTGGTGGTGTGGTGTGGAAGTTCTCGTCACTTGACCATGATTAAAAATTATGAGGCCCGTCGCCAATAGCATTTGTGCTGCTTTACAGTGTAACTTAAGAAACACTCACTCAAAGAATCTTCTAATTTATAAACAAAAACAAAGAAAATTACGCTATACGTGGAATGAATGAGAAAAAATTATTTGAATATGCTTTTTCCTATCAATGCTTACGCTTACTTTGTGCTGACATAAAAAACAAAAGTTTCTTTATTTTAACCTCGTTTTCATTCGTTAATTTTATTTCATTGAGAAGATTGATTATATCCAAGGAGTTCTGAATCTTAAACCTATTTGTACTTAAATCAATTGAAAATCTTTTCCCCCAAACCACTTGTTTTTATTCGAATTTTCCTTTATACACATCACCGCCTAAAAAAATTCTAAAAATAGAATCGACCTGTATCAATTAATCTCAATTTGGTTGGCATGAATGTTAAACTATATCTAAAATTACCTAAGGAGCACTCACACTCACACATCGCAATCTTTCATTATTTAAATGAGATTAGTATTTTTATTTCTTTTTAAATATTTTATATTTCCCTAATTTATCTGACACAAAATTGTGGAGTGAATAAGAATTATAATAATGTCGCTCTATAAAGCAACAAGAGGGTTTTTGGAGACAGACCTCATAGTTTTGAGCCTCGGTCAAGTGACGAGAATGACACCTGAGCTGGAACTCCCTCTCCAAACTACCACACCAAAGGGACTCGATAAATTTAACGTGCATCAACATCTTCTACACGGTGGGTATTTAGTGGCACCAGGACTCGAACCCGTAACACGACGGTCACGCGTTAATGACCATAACCACTAGCGACATATTCTGTGGAAGAGAAACAATGTACTTACTATAAATATGATTGGAATCCGCAAACATTTATCCATATAATTGCAACATTATAACTATTAAAATATTTTTTAAAATGTTTTATTTTTAACAGCATTTTGTATTTTGAAGCTTTCGAAAGGATAACTCAAGCCCATCACAGGCCAAACGCGTAAAATATTGAAGAACTGATGACATCTTAATCCGAATATGCCCGAGGCCCACCGAAGTGTCTGAAATAAATGTAGGTCAGTAGGTGATTGCCAACGAACTCCTTAAAGGTTATCAAGTTTAACTCGTTTCATCGTTCATTGCAATAGCTAAGTAAAATTTTCTAGAAACCCAATGAAATATGATTACAAATCCGAAAGCATATAGAGAACCTATGAGCGTATCATGGGTTATAAATAATGCAAAAATCGCAAAGATTTTGACTGCAAATTGCTATGTTAAATAATTGAATTAAATTGATTTTATTAAATTAAACCTATCTTCATAAACATTTTTAATTTCCTCGTAATATTCCAGGGAAATATTTTTAGAAATTGGTTCATGTAGCAATTCAGGCTCAGTGAAAGTGTGTTTATTAATGTTCCGCTATAAAGCAACATAAGGTGCATCGGCCACGGACCTCGTAATTTTGAACCGCGGTCAAATGACGAGGACAACACCAGAGCTGGCACGCCCTCCCTCTCCAAACTACCACACACGTCAACGAGAGGACTTAGCCATGACAGATTTAACGCGCGTCAGCCTCTCTACACGGCGGGTGTGCAATTCAAGATTCATGAAAAAGATAAATTTTTAATTTCCACATTATATATATTGAAAACTGAGCTAGTTATATACTCAAGAAAGCAAGCGTGGGAACGAGGGGAGGGGGGGGGGCTGCAACATGCAAACACACACAGGAATTTTCTGTTTTCTATATTAAATTTATTGCATAGCAACTTGCGCCCACAAACATTTGTCTTCATTTTTCCCCCTTCCATCCCCCCAGTATTGCATTCATATTCGTAGAAATTAAATAATTATAATGAAAGCAAAATATGTTTCCTGTAATATTAATTAAAAAGAACTATAGAATAAATATACATGTGAAATTAACCTGTGTGTATTTATAATAACTTTGCATATTTTAAATATGCAAACTAAATTAACTAAACTAATGTTTTTGCTATTTAAAATGATTTTCCCCTTATTCTAAGTGAATTAAAATAAACTCTTTAAAGTAACGTTTAACTCACAAATTCGTATTATAATATAATTAATAAATGTATACTATATTCTCCTTGAAATCGACACTCTTCCAGAATGAAGAATATTTTGTAGTGATTCTTAAAAATTTTCTTGTTACAAGTCGCAGTACTATAGTAAAAATTTAAAAGATGAAAAGTTTACAAAAATTACCGACAGTACGAATTATATTAATGATGCAAATTTATATAAATGGTGTTTTTTTTTTTAATTATTATTTGCACATTTTTTAAATAGTTTAAAATTTTGTTGAAAAAAGGTATTTCATAAAAAAATTACATATTGACTAAACCTCTTGAAAATTCATTAATATATTTTTCATGAAAAATAAATTCGTGCAAAAAATAAATAAATGAGTAATTAGAAACATTCTAATTATACAAACGAAACTAAAAACTCTAAAGTAAGAATTTTCAGGCGTATTTTCCTCCTTTTTTTTTTTTTTAACCTAGCACAGAAATTACTTTTTGATGTTCCTTGTATTTTTCACAAATCTTTTGTCTCTTTTAAATAAATATAATCATAATTGAAGGATAGTAATAACTTTGTCAGAATATTTTTTTAAATGATGAACTCGTCGGATTGAAGCAAACGGAAAAAAAATAGACTGGATTTTTCAATCGTTATAATATATATCGCACAATAGTGTCAGAAAAATATCTTTATTAAAACAAAACTTTATTTCAAGTGTTCGGCGCAAGAGATGAAAAGAGGACCAAAAAACAAACACAAAATAAAACTATTTTTAAATCCTCAGTTTTAAGTTTCGGTATTCAATACTGATACGTGAATCACGTGATTCAGTGCCGGATATGAAATCGTACTTTGTTCTGTGACTCTCTCTCTGAGGATGTGATAAAAGCAAATATAGATTATATATATAAGTGCTGTTGAAATATCATGCCAATGTTAGATTAATTTTTTTGTACAGTGTGTCAAGACTTACAGGTTAAAAGACCTGAAAGTGTTTGACTTCTTATTCAGTAAGAAATTTATAAATTTTTATTTTGTAGGTGAATATCGTATAATATACAAATGTATCATGTGTTTATGTTTTAAAGTTTTTTATATATTTACCAATGGCTGTGATAAAAACTTAAGGCTCCCCATTATACAGTGAATCAACATTCTTTCTGTTTACTTGTGACACCTATTGGTTTTTGTTTATAAAGTTTGAATGTCTTGTCCCAACTTGATGTTTGTTTTAAATAACTATTTTTAAAAATAAGTTTTTTAAATCATAAATTTTTCTTATTATAATCACTTTGTTTCAATTTAATCGTAAGTTTTTATCATTTACTTACGCATATTATACTAAAATGATAGCGAATTATCTTTATAATATTTAGTCTGCTTTTAATTTTCAGATAAATCGGCTTCCTCCCACATATAGAAAATGCCGTCATTAGAATATGGAAAAGTAAGTTACTAATTGAAACTTTAAGATAAATGACATTGATTATGTAGCTTTCTTATGACTAAAATATATTTATCATTTTCCGTATTGTAAAGATTCATTGCTTATGTATTAAAATGTTGCAATACTTTAGTATCAGCAGAAAAATATGTGATGTTTCCTAACAAAAAAATTTATCTGATTCAATTTTTGAAGAAACACCCCAGATAAATAAAATTGTTGGATAGCGGATATTTTCTATAAGGGAGAAAATATTTTTATTTTGTAAATGTTTATTTGCTCATTTAATGAAATATGAATGCTCACTAAAAAACTATTCCAGTATCAGTGTATTGCAAATACCCTGCTTAAAATGTAACTGAATGCAAATGTTTTCTTTTGCTGTTTATTCATTTGTATTTCTCTTTTTTTTTTTTAGCCTAAAAAGGTTTGCTTTTATTTCAATTATCAATATTAAGATTGTTGCTTTTGACAATGCTGTGATAAGCTGATATATACATCAGAATTAGCATTATTTTATGAGTATTTTATCAAGGTTAATGATAATTTTTTACATGCAAAACTGAAACAATAAAATTCAAATATAAACTTGGAGAAGTCTCTTGAATTGCTATGCTGATTATCTTAATTTAAAGTAAAGAATGTTAACAAAATTTTGAAATAACCAGCAGGACTTTATTAACAAAATCTGTACTATGTTTTGCTTGCTTAAAAAAAGCCTTAAAGTATCAATTGTAATTTATCCATCTATTCTAATAATTTTTGAAAATAGCAACAGATGTAAATGATGTATAAATGTATCTTATTTGCTGAATTATATTTTGAATTGTAATGTGATTAATAGAGATAGTTTGATTAAATGTATGCGTAAGAAATTTTCATATTTCTTATTTGTTAACAGGAGTTTGTGATTATGTATTCAATACATAGATTTGTTTCTTTTTCTAGTTAATTACAGAACAGATGTTGGTAAATATTAGATTGCATATCTTTTTTGTATTTATGTAATTTTTGCTTTAAAAATCTACAATAAAGAAGCTACAAGTTTAACATAAGACGGAACAATATTGCTATTAATTAGCATTATTTTTAATTTTTAAAAATCCATTCTTTTCCAATAATTGACATTTAAATTCTTCCAGATTGTTCAAAGAGCTCGCAACGCTTTCAGAGGTGGAATTACGAAAAATATTAGTTTTCGAATTCAACAATTGAATAATTTATATCGCATGTTAGAAGAAAATGAAAAACAGTTTAATTTAGCTGTTGCTGAAGACTTAGGAAAGGTATTATATTCTTATCAGTTTGTTTCATTGTCATGCTTTTAAATATTTCAAAATTTTAGTTGTTAGCTTAAATAAAACATTATTACTCTTTTTCTCTCTATTTGAATTTTTGTTTCAGAGTGTATATGTTTTTGTAAACTACTTTTGTTTATTCATTTAAAGATTATTAATTCTGGATGCATGCTGTTTAATGTGTTTTGAATTTACTTTATATTGTCATTATTCAAATGTTAAGAAACTCTACTATTTAAAATTAAAGAGTTTTTTTTTTTATCTTAACTGAAATAACAGTGAATATTGTAACAATTAACATTTTATTATCAATGCACCATTAATTAATAGAATAGAATTGTGAAGAGTTAGTGTGAACTGATCTCTTGATACCACAGTTTCGTCAAGAAATTGGCTCGTGTCATTAAAATTTACATTCACTCACTGACCCCTTGATATTTGAGATCAAGAATCTATTCCAGTGGATGCCAAGAATCGTGCATCAATTCTTTTTAGTTTCGAGTGCTCAAGGTTGTTTTCCTTTTTCTATGGTGCCAGAAATCTGCACTTCTGGGAAAAGAAGTGTACATCAAATTAGTACCATATGCTTTTTTAATTCTTCAGAAACTAATGTTAATTTTACTTTCTTGCTTGCAGTTTTACATACACATGCATCACATTTGGTAAATTTCTTCAAAACTTTCTGTCAACTAAAGATCTATTTGAAATCAAAAGGGTTCATAATCAAGTGTATTTTTTTTTCTTTATCGTTTTTTAAAAAGTATTTTTTTTAGAAAAAAATGTATTAATCATTGACTGCAAAACCTATTTTACCTTTTTGAAATTTTTGTTAATAATTATGGCTTTCCTTAAATGCTATTGAATATAGCTAAGTTGGGAGAGGGGAGACTTTCATTTTAATATTTCAAAATATATTCTGAAAAACACTATTTGTATTAAAAATAGTAAGTACATATTTCTATGTTTGATCATATGCAGTTATTTTGATGCTATGAGAAACCTTTTTCCTCGTATAATATTTTGACTACTCTAGTACATGGTAGGTACTAGAAGAAAACTTATTTACCCTAAATTTCACATTACATATTGGTGCATGGCTTGGAAAAGTATTCAAAATAAAAATAAAAGTAAATTTTATGTATTATTTCTGTATTAAACTGCATCACAAAATTATAAGGCTTCTTTCACTATATGTTTGTGGCTTTAATCATTCGAATTCAAAATATTGTAGCCATCTGTGGAAGGAAAGGGTTCCTCACTACTATCACTGTAATTGCTTAAATCATTTGATGCTGGTCTGATAAACTAATATGTACTGTTTTCTTATCCATTATAAATTTTTTTTTTACTTGAAGGCCGGGCAGAACTGTAGTTACTTACAATGTACCGCATATATTTACAACAAGTTCCTTACCTTCAGTGCATCCCAATACAAGCAAATATACCTCAAATGCAATGTTAATTGAACTGGAATATAAATATTGAAGTGCTGCTTTTCCTGTACCAACATATGACTTTGCACATAAATCACACCAGTGCTATATACAAGGGTAGAGTTTAGGGGTTCAAGCCTTCCTCCCCATACTCCAAGAATTTTTAATTTTTATCAAAAGGATATAATTTTTAGCATAAGCCTCAGAGCTCTTATCTGTGTTTTTTAAAGTGTAAGCATTTTAATATTCCCATTAAAGTAGTCTGTTAGCCATACTGCCTACCATGATTCAGTCATCTCTGCTATAATGTTAAACCATACATTGATGCATGATTTTCACTTACAAAGGGAGGGCACGGCTAAGGAAATCATTTTAGGACAAGACTTGGTATAATAGTAGTACTCCATTAGGGTGTTCAACCCTCAATGTATTAACGCTGAATGGCCAGTCAATTCGGAGAAAATAGCCCTGGAAATTCGTGCTTAGCTTTTATAGAATTAAGTTTTAAATATCTCCAGCGACGTTGTGTCACATTATAAAACCAACATTTAACTAATTTGTATATTAAATATCTGATATTTATTATGTTTTATTATAAATATTAATATAAAAATATATTTATAAAATATAAATATTTATATAATTACAGTAATTATTTTACTTTATAAAATACAAAATTACACACACCATAAAATATCATTTAATGTTGAGTAAATTTATTTAATTTAAAAAATAGTTGTAGGAATTGGTTGAAAAAAAAGGAGTTCATTGTGTGATTCAAACTCTGTCTGCGTAGAAAGCAGATGCTTTGCCAATTGAGCCACATCATCACTGGAGATATTTAAAACTTAATTCTATAAAAGCTAAGCAACAGCATTTTGAAGGCTATTTTCTCCTAATCGACTGGCCATTCGATGCTAATACATTGAGGGTTGAACACCCTAATGAAGTACTACTATTATACCAAGTCTTGTCCCAAAATGAATTTCCTTAGTCGTGCCCTCCCCTTGTTAGTATCATAAGAAATAACTTATCCTTATCTGCATAATTATGCCGAATTCATTAAACATTACATGCCTTTGTCATTTAATCATCATTCAGATGTTATATTTTTTACTAATACTCATTATGTAGTTTTATTGCGATGGAACTTGAATAAATTTATTTAAACTTGATTAATAGTTAGTATTAATTTTTTAGCTTAAAAATTTTTAGAGCACTTTTTTCATACTTTTCCTTTATAACTCATACCACTTAACACTTTTTTTTGTGGCGAGTTATCTCAAAGTGATACATTCTCATATGATTTGAATTTTAATTATATGAAAGGCTGTAGTCAAGGGAAAACTGGCCAATTTGTTGATGAAAGCCTATAATGTGATAATGGAGTGTGTCGATTTTTTTTTTTTGACACAAAGCAAAGTTTATTATTCTTAAATATTTTTGAATTCAACTGTAGGTATTATGTATAACTAGAAAAACTGTTGTTTATTAAAATTAAGGATATTATTTATAAAATTTATTGTGCTAGAATGTCCTAATTTTTCCCCCGTATTTTATTTTAGCCTCATCAA